>MU227133.1:213030-235278 GCA_018584345.1 Thuja plicata
ATTAGTTGATAACTGATTCCCCCCCCCCCCCCCCTCTCAGTTATCCTTTGGGACTATTCTAAAAATTGGTATCAGATCCAAGTGCCTTGAAGAGAAATCCTAACAACTTAAGGTAGATCAGATGGCATACTTCAGAAAAGAGAGTCCTAAGTTCAATGGAGAGAATTATCTGGATTGGAAGAACAAAATGATAACACATCTATAGTGTGTTGGTTTTGACATCTTTGAGATAGCCACACAAGGAGTTGTTATTCCCTCTCTACAAGACCTCTCAAGAGACGATGCTACTAGTAAACAAAAGGATACATTCACAGCTAATGCAGTTGCCAAAGAAGCCCTTATAAGTGCACTATTTGACAGTGAATTCTTTGAGATCAAGAAAGTAGACAAGGCATACACAATATGGAAGTATTTAGAAGACATGTTTGAAGGATATATCCAAGCAAAGAATGCACACAGGAAAACATGGAAAAAGAAATACAACAATCTTGAGATGTTACCTAAAGAGAACATCAGAGCCTACAATCAGAGGATAAATGAAGCAGTTTATGGAATCATAAACAATGGTGGATAAATATCAGAAGAAGACATAATGGACAAGCTGATGAATACTTTAACAACAGACTATGAGAGCAAGATAAATATTCTAGATGAAACCATGCAATTTTCACAAGACTTCAAAAGAGAGACTTTGATCAGTAAGATCTCTGCATTTGAGATATCAAGATTAAAGACTGAACCCAAAAGTGAAATAACCTTCAAAGCCTTAGTTCATGGTAAGAAACCTTTACACATATCTAACATTAATGAGAAAGAAGAAGTTGATGAAGAACTAGAAGAAATCATTGCTATGATTGCTAAGAAGGAAAGCAAAGGCAAAGGCAAGTATGAAGGACAATTGCCATTCAAATGTTTTTCATGCAACAAGATCGACCACTTTGCATCTAAGTGTCCTACAAGAGTAAAGAAATTTAGATCTGATTATAAACCAAAATATAGAAAGGAATGCTATCATGCTGAAGAAGGTGTAACTAATGAAGACTCAGGAGAAGATGAAATTAGATTCGTTGCCCTTAAAGACATGGAAAAATTGCTTGAGGAAATGGACATTGAAGATGAAAAGGAAGCACAGGAGTTAGCCCTAATTTCCAAAGCAGACATTAGAACTGATTGGATCATTGACAACGGATGCTCTCACCACATGACAGGTGATAATGATAGATTTTTTCATCTAGACAAGTACAAAGGTGGTATGGTTAGATTTGGAGATAACACTCCCAAACCTATCATAGGCAGAGGATCTATCACCCTGGATGGAAAGAATAAGACAGATGATGTTCTGCATGTTGATGGATTACATCACAATTTACTAAGTGTTGGACAACTACTCGACAAAGGTTATCATTTGGAATTCAAAGAAAACATATGCATCATTAGCAACAAAGAAGGAGACATGATTGCATCAGGCTCAAAAACAAAAGGTAATTTTTTTTTTAATCTCAATTCAGATGTAAGTTGTTTTGTTGCAAAAGTGGATGACAGTTGGTTATGGCACAAGAGACTCTGTCATATCAATTTTGATAATATAGTAAAGATAAGAAATGTCAAGGCAGTTAGAGACCTTCCAATTATTGCAAGACCAGTTGACACAATGTGCAGGGAATGTGTTATGGGAAAGCATGTAAGGATCTCTTTCAGAAGCAAGCAGAACTCAGTTGAAAACAAGTTAGACCTAGTGCATACATATTTATGTGGTCCTACTCAAACAAGATCATACTACGGAGAAAGGTATTTCATTTTATTTGTTGATGGTTTCTCAAGGATGATGTGGGTTGCGTTCTTAAAGGAGAAGTCTGAAGCCTTTGAGAAGTTCAAAATATTCAAAGCCAAAGTTGAGAATGAATCTGGATTAAAACTAAAATGTCTAAGATCTGATAAAGGAGGAGAATTCACTTCTGACCAGTTTTATGACTACTATGAAGAACATGGAATCAAAAGATAGTTGAGTGCACCCAGAACCCCTCAACAAAATGGGATAGCAGAAAGAAGGAACATGATCATACTTGATACAGTGTGCACTATGATGATTAAAGGAAAAGTTGTGCACACCTATTGGAGAGATGCAGTCAATACAACAACCTATACTATCAACAGAACACAACTAAGACTAGGCGCAGATAAGACACCTTATAAACTTTGGTTTGGTAATGTACCTACAGTAAAATACTTTAGAATCTTTGGTAGAAAGTGCTACATCAAGAGAGATGATGGTGTTGGCAAGTTTGATGCTAGAAGGGATGAAGGTATTTTCCTTGGTTATTCTACTAAAAGCATAGCATACAGATGTTTCAATTTTAGATTAAAGAAGATAATTGAAAATACTCATGTAAAGATTGATGAGAAGTTCATGGTTCAAGAGAGGTACTATGAATATGCACCTATGATTGAGGATTAACCCGGGCCTAATAGTAAAGACACTATTATTGAATAAATGTTTAATTGAATTGATGTATCATGTAATGAACCTGAATCAAGCAAAGAAGTATCATAGATTACAGACGAGGATGTCACACCAACAGTTTCAAAATTCACATCTAGGTATCATTCAAAAGATGATATCATTGGAGATCAGAGCAGCAGTGTTTTGACTAGATCTAAAGAAAAAAGTTTAACAATGGATGAAGAGGTATGTTTACTTTCACAGATTGAACCTTTGAGTGTTGAAGATGCATGCAAGGATTTTGATTGGCAGAAAGCAATGGAAGAAGAATTAGATCAAATAATAAAAAATTATACATGGGAATTGGCTCCTAGACCTAGTGACAAAAATGTGATTGGAACAAAGTGGGTATTCAGGAACAAGATGAATGAAGATGGTACAGTGGTCAAAAACAAAGAAATAATAGTGTGTAAAGGATATGTGCAGAGGGTAGGGATAGATTACACTGACACATTTGCACCTGTGAGCAGACTAGAAGCCATTAAGTTATTCTTGGCCTATGCAACATTCAAAGACTTCAAAGTATATCAAATGGATGTCTAATCAACCTTTCTGAATGGTGACTTGAAGGAAGAAGTCTACATAGAACAACCTGAAGGATTTAATCTATCAAATAAACTAGACATGGTATGCAGATTGAAGAAAGCACTCTATGGACTTAAACAGGCCCCAAGAGCTTGGTATGATAGACTAGATGGTTATCTTACCAAGATTGGATTTAAGAAAGGAGCATCATATTGTAACCTATTCATAAGAGAGACACCTAATGGATTATTACTTGTTGCCATATTTGTTGATGACGTTATCTTTGGAGGTAATGACAAGATTAGTGCAAAATTTGCAAAAGAAATGTAGAATGAATTTGAAATGAGCATGATTGGTCCTATAAAATATTTTCTGGGATTGAATGTAAAGCAGACAGATAAAGGAATATTCATAAATCAGTCCAAATATGTGAAGGAAATATTGAAGACTTTCAAGATGGAAGAATGTAAACCAGTATGCACTCCTATGATAACATGAAGCAAGCTTTCTAAACAAGATGATTCCGCAGCACTTGACAAGACACTGTACAAGTCTATGATTGGAAAACTTATATATCTTACTCAATCTACACCAAACATATCTAATGCAGTTGGCATTGTTGGTAGATTTGCAGCTGAACCATAATAGAATCACCTAATGGCAATAAAGAGAATATTCAGATATCTAAAGGGAACTATAGACTATGGTTTATGGTATCCTAAATCAGAGAATGTACAACTTCATGTGTATACAGATGCAGATTGGGCAGGTTGTATTGATGACAAAAAGAGTAATTCTAGAGGAGCAGTATTTCTTGGAGATAGGTTGGTTTCTTGGGTAATCAAGAAGAAAAATTGTATCTCTCAGTCGATAGCATAAGTTGAATATGTTGCAGCAACATTGAATTGTTCAACAATGGTTTGGATAAAGCAGATGGTTAAAGATTTTGGTATATAGGTTGATTATCCTATTGTTATTCACTGTGATAACACTAGTACTATAAACATGTCCAAGAATCCTGTAATGCACGCAAAGACAAAACACATTGAGATCAAATACCATTTTCTTAGAGAAAAAGTTGCATATAATGAAGTAGAATTGGACTATGTGAGCACCAAAGAATAGTTGGTAGATATTTTCACAAAGCCTTTATCAAAAGATACTTTTGAGTATCTCAGGGAGAAGTTGGGATTAATTCCCTCTCCTGAGTCTGATTAGATAAAGCAACAATAACACCAGTCCATAGTGACTGATGAATCGCTGACTACTCTACTTCTAGAGTAGTACCTGTTCCTAATTGTTTATGGTGCCCTTTGCCATTGATGTCAAAGGGGGAGTATATAGTAAGGGGGAGCATATACTCTGGGGGAGTATAAACATAGACAGAGGAGCTATAGTAGTGTAGAGGAATATTTGATGAGGATATTGAGAAGATTGTAAAATGAAAGAAGACACCATGTGCTGAAGATGTTTTTAATATCATATGTTGCCATCAATTTCAAAGGGGGAGATTGTTGGAGATTTATTCTGACAGCTAGTTGATTGTATGTTTGTCATTGATAACATATAATATACAACAATGTTCTATATGTACTTATTAGAATGATGCTATTAATCCTTGCATGGTTATATTCATGTTGTAGACATGTTGTTTATGTTTTTTTCATACACGCATACTCAGATATGAAGTTTCAGTTGTGTTGTGTAATTCTGTTAACAACAGTTATAGTTTCTGGAGTTTGTCTATATAGAGCTGACATATTGCATTAGTTCTTGAGTTGTGCCTATCTTCGGGATATGTGTGTGTATATTCAAGTTTATTTATGAGTTGAAGATAGTTATCTGAAGGCACCAAACATGTTTCAACAAGATTGCAATGTTAGAGTTAATTTGGTGAGGCCGACTTTGTGAAGCATCGCGTCTATTCAGTTTATATTGCATGGTTGTAATTACGCTTGCATGATTAGTTAAGCCTACAAAGATGTTATGAAGTGTTTCCTAACAGGTCCCATGATCTCATACTTTGAGGAAGATACTTATAGTAGTTCATTTGTGAAACGCTAAGTGTGAATGAGAAGACAAGAGACAGAAAAAGTACAGAGCAGAATATCAGTTGTGTTTCATTCATTAAGGATCTATGTGAAGAAGAAGTGAAAGATTAAAATACATTGGAACTGATCAAGACAATAGGTCTACTCTGTAGTTCATCACCAGATATAGTGCATATTTGTTCTACAAAAGGTTGTAGCCTTCACCATTGAAGCAGTGAGCTTTTGGACAGTGAGTCCTCACCCTTAACAGGGTTATTTGTAAAAGACTCCTAATAGGGTCAGACCCTTAACCAGGTCACTATACTTATTGCATTGTAAAGAGAAAATCCTAACAGGGTTGCAAGATCTTCTAACAAGGATTATTATAAACAAGTATAGTTCATTGTGGGTGTTAATTCCCACCGGAGTTTTAACCATTTGGTTTCCCTGTAACCAAATTATGGTGTTGTCTATTGTGTTATCTGAATGTGAATTTACTTTATTGTATTCTAGAATTAATAAGAAAAAATAATTTAATTAGATGATAACTGATTCACCCCCCTCTCAGTTATCCTTTGGGACTATTCTAACAAAAACCATTAGAGACATTCAATAAAAAGGTGCAAGGTAGCCCACATATCTGTGCATTCTTCATGGGCATGAACCTCCACCACTAACACATCTGGTTGGGTGGGTATACTCAAGGCATGGCCCATTTTGTGCTACCCACTCACCGAAATGCTCTCCGACCTACCCTACTGATAGTGTCCCTTAGGTGTGCTAAGTGCACAAATGTGACAAACTTTGGTAGGGTATTTCTCAATCTAGGGCACCTAGGGAACCTATGCATGATCTATCTAAATTTGTAGGATTTTGAGAGGCCCCTCTACAATAGTCTATCTTAGTTTTTGAAGACTCTAAGCGGTTTTTCTAGGTAAGCAATTTTTTAGTTGCAACAAAAACTGTCAGAGGCATTCAATAGAAAGGTGCAAGGTAGCCCAAATATACATGCGTTATTTATGGGAACAAAATGCCACCATCAAAACATCCATTTGGGCAGGTATACTCAAGGCATGGCCCATTTTTTCTCCCCACTCATTGGAATGCTCACTGACCTACCCTACCGGTAGTGTCCCTTAGGTGCGCTAAGTGCACAAAAGTGACAAACTTTGGCAGTGTGTTTCTCTCAATCCAGGACACCTACGTATAATCCATCTAAATATGTAGGATTGTAAGAGACCCCTCTGCAATATACTATCTCAATTTTTGAATACTCCAAGTGGTTTTTCTAGGGAAACCATTTTTCAGTTGATGCAAAAATTGTCAGGGGCATTCAATAGAAAGGTGCAAGATAGCCCAAATCCTTGTGCGTTCTTCATTGGAATGAACTGTGCGCCACCACAAACACATCTAGTTGAGAAGGTATACTCAAGGCAAGGCATGGTCCTATTGGAGGTTGTTACTTTCTCATTTGACTTAAAAAAAATGTAATACACCATCTACAAAGTCATCAATGCTATCAAAAAATAGTACTCATGTGTCTTTATGTTTGCTCGTGTCCTCATGTACAAATACATGGTATATCATCAATACAAATCGTCCTTGTTCTTACACATGTCTCATGTATAAATACATCATATATCATTGATATGTAACCATATTATGTACATAAATACATTAATGATATAAAAAATCCTAGATACACAACTATTACATTTGGGTATGATACTTCCACTTCTTAATGTATAGCTCCAATAATTGGTACTCCTGATGAAACCTACATTGAAATAGTGTACAAAATATCAGTATTAGAGAAAAAATACAAACTAAATGGTTAGAAAAACAACTAAAGTAATAAATACTGCAAAGCATGGTAGAGCAATCTCATACGTCCATAATATTTGTTATCCCTGTATTCCAAAGGCATGAGAACACTAAGTTTATTGAGAATGCAAAAAGTTTATAAAGAGAAAAAATTATGAACATAACGAACAAATGGACCAAAGAACATGATGAGCTTATGCATAATAAAATTTATCATCATTTTGTATGAGCTAATCAAGTGTGCATGAATCTTCTATATCTATCATATTTGTATCTAACCGCACTTACAATCCATGAGAGAACCAAGTTTATTGACCAAACAAATGAAGAGGAAAAATGCAATTAATATAATGAATGTAAGAATAATGAACATAACAAACCTTGCAGTGAGTTGGTATTACCTATTGAAGTGTGCCTGAAGGGTCATCTCTATCGTTAAGGGTATCCAATATTGCTTCATGATCAATAGTGCTAATAGTTCAAAGTTCTTTTGTCTTTGGATTTCCTTAATGCTTCAACAACTTAACATTTTTTTCTATAACAAGGTGTGAGTACATGAGAATGGTTTTATGCTTCTCATAGTCTTCAAATGCAGGTATGTCATTCTTTCTAATCATGTATGTTTGCATCCATGTTCCTGCAACAAAAACTAAACCAGTAGGATACGTGAACCCATCATCATTTGTCATCTATTGTGCAAGATTTTTCTTTCCTTGTATACAATGTGATAACTAGTAATTCGATCTCTCATCATTCCCCTATGGTGGAACCAATACAAAAATATGTCTTGGATGTAGAAGATCTGAAAGATGGTCATACTCAACTGAACTTTCCATGTCATCATTTCTCAAGGAGATTGTGAGAGATAAAGGAGTTAGATATTGTGGAACCCATGCATCCACCCACTCACTTGAAGCACACTGAAAATACATGGGACAAAAACAAGCCAACTCTCATGTCCAAATGGTCTATGTACTTGCATCTGAGCTTCGAAATGAATGCATCATTCAAGAATCTCTAACTGTCTAACAATATAATCTTTCCCCCACTATTCCCTCCTCAACTAGCCAAAAGAATATGGGCACTGCTAAATCAAGAGTCCCACCCCGTGACAATGTCGAACTACACCAATCAAAAATATGATGAGCATCACAAAGTTATGCACCTCTAATCCTCAAATGATCCTTAACTAGAGCTCTCTTCACACATGCACCTACTCTATCATGCTCCCCTTTCCCTTTCCCAACCTCAAAAGAACTCAAAATGTGAGGTACACCCCTCTCTGCATGCATTCTACTCAACCAATCAAATATACAAGCATTCTTGAATTAACCAGTGCAGGTTTCTGACCAAATGAGATGTCTATCCATACCAATATCATTTTCCTGTAAGAACTTCTCAAAATAATGTTGAACATACTCATAAGATTGGGATCTATCATTGCTCATATAAAATGGTACTCTTTGATTATCTTACGGTCGTGTTATGTACTATCAGGGGAATGTCTATATGTAATGTGGACAAAAATAGCAATCTGAATGGAATTGTAATATTAAGATTGCAACTCATTTTGTGACTGCAATGTGTAGTTCTCTACAAATTCAACCATTGATATAATAATGCCAATCGGGAAAGAGTCCTTACACATCCTGAATTGTTGATCCAACCACCAAGACCTGTGACTATGCCTTGCATACTTTTAAAAAACATTTTTCTTGAAATTTGAAATAAAATCAGCAACACTACATTCTTTTGTAACCAAATCACATCCAGAGCCTTCACCTCCACTCTTCAAAGTATATTTGACCATCTCATATATTTTTTTTGGACAATTGTCTTTCCAAAATCATGTTTGCTTCCCTCATGAAAGCATGAAACAAACTCCAATAAGCCACCACATTATGAGTACTTGTCATCTAAGAAATCATTTCTATAGAAGAAACAACCATCTTCTCTAGGAGATAAAAATTGATCTAGCAAGTCTCTTGATGATTTTGGAAGATGACTTGCACCAAAATCCTACAACATATCATTAGTATGCAAAGTACAACTAATGTGGCATAATAGTTCATGGCGCATTAAAAAATCCACATGATATTTGCAACAACAAGTATTTCAAATCTTAAGTGGTAGGCAATAAAATGGCTTAAAGGATTCAAAAGCCCTTTGTAATATTTGAAATGTTGGATGTGCCTCACAATTTGTTTTGAACAACATTATTTGAATTACTTCCAAATAATGTTTAGGATGCGGTATGTGGTCTCGATCACCAATTCTTTACTTCAATACATCCTTCGTATTTGGTGACACTCTTGAATTAGAGTGCCAAAATAGTTGAATTTCATCTTTCACACTATCGGTTAGCTTCTTATCAAAGCTTGGAATCCTCCCACCATAAGCCCATGTATCATTTTGAAGAGGATCATCAAGTCTTTCTCTTCTTGCAAATTCTCTATACAAATTTTTACAATTTATGTTCAAGTCAACACAAGTTTGTCTCATAAAGCGAGCCTTTCTCAAATGATGACTTACTAAGGAGGTTGTAATAACCCTCCAAACATCTCTCTTATATTTTCCTTTTCTAGTATTCCCAATAGAATTGAGAGAACTAAAAATATTTATTGGAATAGTGGAATTTATCTCCATTTTCTTGTTTAAAGGAATCTTCAGTTTTGCTAGTATAGGCCTCATAATTTTCATCTTTAACATTTGCACAAAAAAATGGCAATGCTTGGTCAATGTCTTGCTAAAAACTTCATCAAAAAGTCTTGAAGCCCACAATCGAATGGTTCTTTCTGGTCTCTTGCCTTCAAAATTGCTCATAATATTCTCATCAACTTCAAGTAACCATTATGGTGTTTTTGAACGTCTTGAATTTGAAGTTTTTCTTTCTTCCTTGTAAGGGACTTCATTTATCATATACTTATGAGATCTGTAACATTCATTTGGTACTCGTGCAACATTTTCATTCTCAATCCCTTCATTTTCATTCCCCACCTCTATATTTATAATCCCCATATCTGCATTTTCATCCTCCATCTCTACATTTTCACTTTGAATCCCTACATTCTCATTCCCAATGGCTACATTTTCATTCTTCAACTCTACATTTTTATTTTCAACCCCTACATTCTCATTGTCAAAATTATTCTCATTACTTTCAAATTTAATGTCACCTTCACTAATATTCAACATACCTTGTCTCCTCTTTTAATGATTTTCCCTATCTCTTTCTCTATATGCTTCAATTTATTCAATTGTAAGCTTTCTCTTTCGTTTATGTTTTTGACGACTGCTGCTCCCCATTGTGAAATTTTTTTTTGATGAAGAATGATTTCTAATCAACAATTTTTGAAAAAAGATGGTCCAAAAAAGTTTATTTTGCCTGCAACTGTCTTAGAACCTGTGACAGTCAGATGCAAAATTGATGTAGGGACAAAGAGAATAACAAAATTGCCCACTAGCCCTTTTGTGTGTTGAACATATCGGGTATTTGATAGGCATCAAATACTCGATCCTAATGGGTATGAAAATTTCCCTTTCTTTAGATTGCCATCAAGAATTTGATATTGGCACCATTGGTTTGGGTATCAGGTATATGTTATACATTAGGTATCCAAAATGGAGAAAATAAAAATTTAAGAGAGAGAGAGAGAGAGAGAGAGAGAGAGAGAGAGAGAGAGAGAGAGAGAGAGAGAGAGAGAGAGAGAGAGAGAGAGAGAGAGGCTATTGAAATGAGAGTTCAAAACATATGCAAATAACATAAAAAATAACCCCTTCAATTGAAGCTCCAATGTTCTCCTTTCTTCTCCATTGAAAATGAATTGATGTTGGATCTTTTGCCTTGACAAAAATGCACTCACAAGTTGAAAGCAAAGTGATAAAGATAATACTAGGATCATGGTTAGCAAATGAAGGCATAATGATTTCAATTTACAGAGACGAGAGACCAAATTACAGAAATAGCAACTTGAATGTGCAAATTGAAAATTTGTATTGATTATGACACTTGGTAAAATTGATAGGGAAATATGTCATAATTATGACAAGTTATGACACAATGGAAGCCAAATTAGTGGATGGAAAGATGTAAGAAATGTGAAGGGAATGTGTAAGAGGTGAAGCTAATCAGTAGGAGATGGAAGATAGAAAATAGGAAGGGGATAGGTGAGGTGGATTTATGAGAATCAATACATTTAAGAAATGCAATATTCCTCACAAATGAAAAATTAGCATTTATGAAACTCTAAAATCCATAAACTAGAAATTAGCCATTTAATTAATAGGTTATTAATTAATTGTGGTAACTTAGGATAAGGAATGAATAAATATAATTTATTCATAAAAGCTAGGGATAAATCATAGGTCATTCATCCGAATAGGACAAACTAGAGGATCATTGGCCAAATCAAAGGCATTAATGCACAATTGAATTGGCTTTGATGATATTGATAAGGATTCTGACGGTTTTGGAATGGTTTAGGAAAAAGATGAGGCATTGATGAACGTTTACAATGCGCTCAAATAATGATATTTGAAAATGATGAAATAGTATCAATGAAATTTGATGATGCCAGAGGATTGATAAAGATGAGGAGAGATCGATGGACTTGGACAATGCTCCTGAAATAATGATAATCTAAAATAGCATTGATGAACTTGGACAATGCTATTGAATTGATGATGATAGACTCATAGCGTTAGCATCGATGAAATTGGAATTTAATGCTTTATCAAATGAATGATGAAAAGAGATGAGGCATTGATGAAATTTGACAATGCCCTAGGATGCTGAGATTGGATTAATGATGACAAGATTGACCGGATTTGAAAAGGATTTTGATCAATTTTAAAGTGATTTGATTAGGCATCGTTGATCTTGAAAAATGCCCTAGAATGATTGGAATGAGTCCAAAATGATCCTGGACCGATTAGGAAGAGATGAGGGCTGATTTTTATTGATTTAGGATGATTTGATATGGTTTAGGAATGATTAGGGAAAATGATCAATTCGGCAAAAAAAGGAGAGAAATGTTAGTAACTGACGAAATGAGAATTAAATGACATAAGATAGAAGACATGTTAAAATGGTATACATAGGTTGAACCATTTTTAGGTGTCTATAGAAATCAATGATTATTTCATTGTAATCATCATCCAATCCCTTCTTCTAACTTCAAAGTCATCTTCATAGTCGTCCCAAAAATCTTTGATATTTGGGAAATGATTGAAACCAGGGCCAAGTTTCAACTCCTTCGTAGCATACCCTTTATCGTCAAAGGGAATCTCATAGTGTGTGGAAATAGATTAATTTTAAAAATTGATCTTAGAATGTTCCTTGCATCCACATTTGACTCGCAGCTATAATGACCAATGCTTATTGGGAAAAGAATACCATTTTTTCATTTATTTCTGCAAATCCTATTAATTTGACTAACTTGCCTATAAATCTCAATCAACGCCAATTTATCATATACAAACATAGGTAACATGAAAGGATATTGAGCAGAGAAGGAACAAGAGAGGGAGAATTTTTGAATTTGAGCATAGGTGGGAAACTGACTTTGCAGGCACCGAGGGCTACTGCGAGAGCCTATGATGGAGGCCCTCTGGTAGACCAGGACAGTGAAGACACAACAAATAAGGATGGGGTCCCACACAGTAGACAAAAAGATCCAGGTAAAGTGGACATGGGGACAATGGGGAATCAAGCATTTTCCCCTGTCTAGATGTGAATACGGGGGCTCAGTCATGTGACAAGGAAGATTCTGCCATGCACCATCATTGGTCAACACTATTGGGGATTAATCCCACATGCAAGTCTTCTTTCCTAGTTACAAAGGACCTATCTAATAAGGAAAAGGGTAAGTACGCTATTGCACTACCTGAAAAATTGGTTGACCATAGTATTGCAACCATGTCTCTTACTTTGGTTGGTAAATTTGCTATGGCGAGGCCAAATATTGACATAGTTAGGGCTTTTGCAAAGAAAAAATGGAACCTAAAGGGTCAAGTTGAAATAACAACTATGGTGAAGGGCTTTCTATCTTTTTAGTTCTCATGCTAAGAGGACTATGCTAAGATCTTATGTGTTGGAGCATGGGCTATAGGGAAATCCTCTCTAGCCCTACAGAAATGGTCTCCAAACCTAGATCTTAATGATTCATTCTATATTAAAGCTCTTGTTTGTGTAAGGCTACCAGAACTCCCCCTGGAATTTTGGTATTAAGATGTCTTTATTGGAATAGCCAAATCCTTTAGAGAACATCTTTTGATTGACCCAGTGATGGTTTCTAGGAGACATCTAACCTATGCCAAAATATGCATAGGGGTGGAAGAGGGGAAAGACATGCCAAAGGTCATAGAGATTCATTCTAAACTGGGAAAAAGATTGCAGAAACTGGACTATGAAAGTGTGCCCTTTGCTTGCTTTCACTACAAGAAAGCTGGCCATGTTTCCAGAAAGTGCCTAGTTTTATTAAAGGAAAAAGCCAGGAAGGCCCAAAAGATAGTAGGAAACACCAATGACCAGGTACTACAAGTCCCAACTATGGAAAAAACCAGAAGATCTAGGAGGGGACTGAAGAAAAATACAACAAAGTTTGGAAGAAAAAGGATTCTACAACGGTGATCCCCAAAATGAAAAAGATCCAAGAGGAAGTAGAAGAGAACAACAACAAAGATAATGTGGTGAACCCCCTACACCAGAATGATAACTCTTTGAAGATGGTGGTTTTTCATCCCTCAGTTGGGTCTGAAAATGTTTTAGAAGACAATAACTTGCATAAACCCTCAGGAGAGGATAGTGTCATGGAAGAGAAGAGAAATGCAGAAGGGATATACTTTATCCCCACCCCATGAGAGATGAAAAACTTAGCCTTTGCACTAGGCTCCCTAGAACCTTCTCTAGAGTTTGGAGAGTTTAAGCCTATGCAAAATATGCCGAGGGGTGATTCCTTTCTTGAATCAAACCCTAATCAAATAACAAAGATGGATCAACCAGAGCAGGTATTTAAAATGGAATAACTACTAAAATTGGTCACTCCAAGGGTGCAACTCACAAGAATGGAAGAACTCTTTGCAAAATACAAAGAAGGGATGGAGGGAGAGTGGACTAATGTTCACAAGAAGAAGAAAAAGAACAGTAGGGATCCCTCCCTGGTCTCCCCAGCAACAACTAGGAGTAGGATTAAAGCCGACGTGGGGGTCAAATTGAAAACTCTAGGGGGAAAGAAAGCGAGCAAGATCTGGGAAGAAGAAGCCAACAAGAATATAGTAGATGGAACCCAAAAGACCATTCAGGAAGCATGCACATACAGAAAGATTTGAAGCTAATCTCTTGTAATATTTGTGGGATTTATGGTCCACATAAGAAGGATGTAATAAGGAATGTGATAAGGGATCATAGACCAAATATAATGTTAATCCAGGAAACTAAGATGAAGAAGGAAAAACTTGAGTGCATAAAATTCTGTAAAACAATGAAAATGATTGCCACTAGTTTAGATGGAGCCTCCAAAGGTCTGATGACTCTGTGGAACTCCTCTCACCTGAAGGATGAAGTCATCCATGAAGAAGGTAATTTGTTACTTCTGAATTTCATTAACATAAAGGATAATGATAGATGGTAAATCATGAATATCTATGCTCCTAACTCTAAAAAAGGTAGAAGAAATTATTGGGATAAACCTAGAAGCATCGCGTCCATGTTTGATCTCTCTAAAGGAATAAGTATGGGGGATTTTAATACCCCCCCTTAAAGAAGGGGAAAAAGATGGAGGAATCAATCCTAACTTGGAAAGTAGGCAAGATATTATGGACTTCATAAATGATCAAGCCCTCTTATATGTGGACCTTCAGGGTGGGAGATTTACCTGGACTAACATGAGAATTGGGAAAGAGTGTGTCCAAGTCTGGTTGGACAGAGCTTTGATCATTGTTGATTGGCTGAATTCCCACAACAACAAATTATCTGCCTTGGTGAGGATTGGGTTAGACCATTTACCCTTGTCTCTCTCTTTGGAACTACTTATTAAGAAAAGAAACTTCCCCTTCAGGTTTGAGAAGATGTGGACCAATCATCCTAATCTGACCTACAAGATTAAGGAATGGTGAAATATTGATATAAAAGGATCGACAATGTTTAGAGTGGCTAAAAAATTTAGAAACATCAAGATAAATATCAAATGATGGATTAAGAAAGAGTTTGGTGATATCTCCTCCTCCAAAGAGAAGGCTATATCAGATCTTTATCAAGTCCAAGAGGAAATCTAGAGAAAAGGGTATGATGAGGACATATTGCACAAAGAAAAAAACTTGCTATTAGAGTACCACAATGTTATAGGGAAGGAGTAAATCTTCTAGAAGTGGAGATCAAGATCCATATGGTTAAGGGAGGTGGACCAAAATACCAGGTTCTTCCACTTATCCATAATGAAACACAAGGCTGCAAACATGATCAGTAGCATAAAGCGGGGGGATCAAATTTTGCAAGATGATAATGATTTATCTAACGAAGAAATTGTTTTTTTCTCACCCCTTCTCTCAAAAGACCTGAGCTCTCTGAGGAGGACCAGGAGGACCTCTTTAGAAACATAACTAAAATCATCTCGAAAGATCAAAACAAAGTTATGAGTGCTATTCCTAATATGGAAGAAGTTAAAAAATCCCTGGAGTCTCTTCCTGGAGATTAGGCCCTGGGACCAGATGGTTTCCCAATGTTTTTCTTCCAAAGGTACTGGGAAGTAGTTAAATTTGATGTAGTCAAAGCGGTACAGGAATTTTATGGATCTAAAAACATTTTAAAAGAAATTAGTGCTACATTCCTGGTTCTTATCCCAAAAGTCTGAGGGGCAGATTCTATGGAGCTCTTCAGAACCATAAGCTTATGCAACTCTTTCTACAAGATAATCTCTAAAGTTATTACCATCAGAATTCTCAAGGTTCTCCCCTCTATCATTTCTCACCAGCAGTCAGGGTTTTTTTCATGTAGACAAATTCTTGATTCCATCATGGTGGTGCATAAAGTTATCCACTCCCTAGACACTGGTAAGAGGGAAGGATTCCTTCTCAAGCTTGACTTGTCTAAGGCCTATGATCGTGTTGACTGGTCCTTTCCGCTGAAGGTGCTTGGAGATTTTGGTTTCAAGTTGAATACTTGCAATATCATCCATCAACTCATATCATCTCCTTCACTAGCGGTTTTGGTCAATGGTTCTCTATCCCTTTTGTTCAAAGCTTCTATGTGATTGAGACAAGGAGACCCCGTGTCTCCCATTTTCTTCATTATTATGGCTGAGTGCCTTGAGAGATTGATTACAAAAAAAGAGGATTTGGGAGTTGAAAGACATTAGACTGTCCTCTAGAAACACTATTTTCTCTCACCAAAAATTTGTAGATGATACCATTTTAGGAGGGGAGGCTTTGGTGACAGAAGTTAGAGGGGTTAAAAATCAGCTCAAATCTTACACTAGAGCTACTGGGAAATCCATCAAATGGAATAAGAGTTCTATCTTCTACATCAACACCCCTAAGGAAAGACAGAGGAGAATATAAAATATCTTGGGATGTGGCATAGGCTCCCTTCCCTCAAATTAATTTGGTCTCCCTCTAGGTGTTAAGCCACCTAATGAGTACTGGAACAATCTCATTGATAGATTCAACAAGAAACTGGCAGGTTGGAAGGGGATCACTCTCAGTCAAGCGGGAAAAATCTAGTTGGTTAAATCTACTCTGAAAAACCTTCCTACCTATCCCCTAAGCCTCTTCTCGATACCTAGAAAAATTGCTGAGGTAATAGAAAAAATTCAAAGAATATTTTTTGGTCGGGGACTAACGAGCATAAGAGATTTCCTCTAATTTCTTGGGACAAAGTTTGCCTCCCTAAAATTGCTGGAAGTCTTGTGATAAGGAGAATCAAGCCTTTCAACAAAGCCTTCCAAGAGAAATAGATATGGCACATCTTCCATGGCAAGGGGGAATGGAGAGACTTTTTTGAAGAAAAGTATCTTTCTAATGATTCTATTTATTATTTCTTTGGATGTGATGATATCCTAAAGGATCTTTCATCTGGAATGGCTTCCTCAATGCTAAATAGATAGCCAAATCTAAAGCTAAATGCAAAATCGGTAATGGTCAAACCATAAAATTCTGGGAAGATAATTGGCTTTAGGTCGGTCCCCTGAGGGACTGTGAGCCTTACAAAATATGGATGAATGAATGTAACCAACAATTTGGCTCCTGAGTTTGTAACTATAAAGTGGGGAATGCCTGGGTGGGCTTGCTCTGTCTCTCTCTCAAGATTTGTCTTCCCTTATGATTGCTCTGAATGCAGTCTCTTTATCCCCTAATCAGGATGTCATGATCTGGGAAGGGTCCCCAATGGAGCCTTCTCAGTTGCTTCTACCTACTCTCTCTAGATGCAGCTAGAAGCCAAGCCTATTTGGGCTAAAGCCTAGTCCCCTGGCCTTATTCCCAAAATTAATGTCTTCTTCTAGATTTTGCTTCAAAATTGCATCCTTACTATTGATAACCTTTTAAAGAGAGGTCTCCTAATTCCCAATAGGTGTGTGCTTTGTAAGCGTTAAGTTGAATCTGTGGATCACCTGTTTATTCATTACCCCTATGTTAGTACTGTCTTGCAGTCCCTTCTCTCTGCTTTTAGGCTGCAATGGTACTTTCCCTCCTCTATCTAGGACCTTTTTTCCCAATGGTCCCTACCTTTCAAGCACATTGATTATCACAAAATCTGGACCAGGGATCTCCCTCGCCTGTGCTAGGGAATTTGGAAAGAGCGTAACAACCACATCTTCAGGGATTGTTGTGCTCTGCCCAAAATCATTTATGAAAAGATTCACCATGCTCTAATGGAAAAATTTTCTTCCTGTGGTGGTACTAACCCTTTTGCAGGAAAATACAACTATGGTGACCCTAAGAAGAACAACTACAAAAGATAGACTTGTACCTAGAGCTATCCCCCAGAAGGCTGGTATAAGGCCAAATTTGACAGTGTAGCCAAGGGCAATCCGACAAAGGAAAGAAGTGGCGGTGTGATAAAAAATTGCTATGGTAAGAGTATTATTGCTGTCATCCTTCCACTTGGCACCCAAACCAACCATTTTTCAGAAGCCAATGCGGCCCCCCAAGTCACCAAATTAGCCCATGATATTGGGATCAAAAACCCCTGGCTAGAAGGAGACTCTATCAACATTATAAATTGTCTTAACAATTTACACCCACCGTCATGGACTATTGCTAACATGATTGAAGAAACCCACAATCTCTTGAATACCTTTGAGAAGGTACACATATCCCACATGTACATGAAAGCCAACCAAGTGGTTGATTGGTGTGCCAACTTGGCAGTGAAAAGTGACACTCTGATCAGATGGCTTCACAGAGGAGACCTCCCATGTGAGGTGAAGGATTTAGTCGAATGCGAAAAAATCTAGGGAAATGAGGGAATGAAAATTATTAATCATGAAAGTTAATGCTACATTTCATAAGGAGTTTCCCATAAATGGGAAGTACAAGATTGGCAGGAAAGGTAATGAATCCAAGTCCCATTCGCACACTTTCTGGGTGCCCATTCATAAAGTTAAAACCTATCTTTTTAGGAAAATTAGAAGAACAATCTGGAATACTTTGGTGAGAAAGTGTTTGTTAAGTTGTAAGCTGAATCACCATAACGCTAGATTGAGCCATAATATTAAATTGGGTGGAAAAAGACATAGAAGGGAGCCCTTTGATGATAGTGAGAAATGGAGGGGATGGACTAAGGTCTGGGATTTTCTACAGAAAGGTGGAATTTCAACTTTTATTGAAAGGATACATGTTGGGAAGCCGTCGGTGACCAAAATGTTTGTGAAAAGATGGGATGAGGGCAGCATGGTGATTGAAGGGAGGAAATTTATGGTCATTGAGGAGGTTATCTCCATTGTTACTGGAATCCCCATTATGGGTAAGAAATTTTACAGGGATCGTAAAATTTTAGACTCTGCGGTCAGTGACTTCGTGAGGGATGAGGAAGAGAATAAAGTGCTCATCAAAGTTGGGACTTATTATCAACTAGAATGGATCAAAATATTGTGGAGATTCATCCTGAGGGCCATCATCTCTTATGTCACCTTGGATACAAGGTTCGATAGGATCATAACCTATCACTTCATTCTCATGAACCACTTTAGACATGGTATGCAGGTTTCTATCCCATTCTACCTTTACGCTTCTATCAATGAAAATATTGATGGTTATAGGGACAAGGATATTTCTAATCCTTCTCTGCATGAGGGACTTTTACTCCTAATTTATGAGTACTTTAAATCCCAAATTTTGGGGAAGGAGGTAGCTGATAAAGAGGACATAATGGATGTCTCTGGCTCTGATTATGTTCCCTTGGATATAGAAGATAGCAGAGGGTTTACACTCGGAGGATCAGGAGGATTGTGACACTAAGAAGAAGAATCTAGGCTCCTCTTCTAAGAAGAGAACTACCAGTATACACATTGTCAAAAAAGAGAAACAATGACACCCTCCAAGAAACATACTACTACTGTGATCTCTTCTAAGGAGGAGTATAATGAAAATGAGGAAGGGATGAAAACATATGATAAGGGAGAGATATCCAGTGGAAAAGGTAAAAAGAAAAGGGAGACTGATATTGTGAAGTACCAGAATAAAAAGAGCAAGAACATGGGAGAAAGAACAAGCTGGAAGAATCCTGATGACCAGACTCACAGAAACACCCCTGGCTCCCATGATAAGGCAAAGGAAAACCTCCAGGATGAGCATGATGATACTAACCAGGAAAATCCTTCTCCCTAGTTCTTTGACTCCCACAACTCAGTGAAAGAGAAGGGGAAGGACAACGAATATTGTTTCTATGTTTTAGCGCATGGGAGAAAGACAGTGTGGTGCAACTTTGATGTTAAGATTGCCAAAATGGGGATAACCAAGGAAGTTATTAATCCCAAAGTTATTGAAGGTGAGGATGGAAGGATTTAGCTCAAGGAGCTAATTGACCCGACTATGGTGGTTCTCAGTGATAACACAAGGGAAATGGAGCTTGACCTTCTCAACAATGCCAGGAATAGCATGTTGAACAACTACAGGTCTATCAAATGGTTATTCCATGAGGTGGGGGAGCTCAAGAATAGAATTAAAGGGATAGAAAACAATAATGGTGATAGTTCTGCTAAGGAAAAAAATAGTCTAGATACTAGGATCAGAAAGATGGAGGAAAAAATGTTGACTTTTGAGGCGATACTTAAAAGCATCACGGAGTAGAGCTTCAACATCCTGAAAGCTTCCAATGAGCATATCAAGATTCTCATTGAAAAAATGGAAGAAAAACCCGAGGGAATAGATGTGGCCAAAACTAGCGAGGAAAAAGAGAAGAAGCCCGAAGAGGGACCTGGAAAGAGGACTAGGGCTAGTTCAAGGAAGAAGAAAGAGAATGATACTCTAACAGATCTACACAAAATAAAGGAAGATGCAACAAAGATGGAGATCCTTGAGTCTAAAGTGGCTAGCCTACTTAGGAATCTCCTGATTGTGTTCCCTGGCTCCTTTGGCTGTCCCTGTGTGCTGTTTTCTTTTCAGTATTTTTTTTTCTGTTCTATATTTTGTCTTGGCCCTAGTAGTGGCATGTCTCACTTTTTGGTACTTTTGTTTTTTGTCTGAGCATATTCCTATCTTAATATTTGTAATGGGTTTCAGGCACCTTGTAAAACCTATTTTACTTAATCAAAAACATGAAAGGATATCCATCATAACCTACCAACCTAATCTAAGTAGATTTCAAGAACTGTATGAAATAATTCCCATATTTTGGATTATAGTTGTCGCCTTAGGCGATATTTTGAGCCCAATATTTCTCTGGAGTTCTCTAATTGTAAGTATAGTGAAGGCATAATTTACCCTCCAGAAATGATGAAAACTTTGTTCCAACTGTAACTATGGATGATAGTCATAGATCAACGTTGTCTCATTATAGACACCTTGCTTATTCAGCCCTGCCCAACTCTTCATTCTAGCAATGACATAAAAGAGGTAAAAATTCATATAAAAAAACTAATTTGTTTCAAGCTCCATCAGTTGGGTATGTAAGTTATCGCTAATAATATTTTCCCAATCAATATATTGAACACATTCACATATGATGCTGATAAAGAGGAACTTCCAATCATTGAAGCTGTGAGAGTCTTTATTTCTTGTTACCTTGTTCAAAAAGATCAACATAATATTCATTTATCTTTAGCCAATAAGGATTTGTGAATCACTTTCGATAGCTGTGACTTTCCCTTCCTCGATGTTAAGAGCTTGTTCTTAGCTATGGTGTTAAGGCACTAGTCCCTATTGTTGACAAAGTACTCCTTTACATATTCTCTATCGACATTTATGAATTGATCTCTGAATGGAAATCAAAACACAATTGTGATGGACATTAGATCGAGCCTAGCTACCAATTTACCATCAGCTACAAATACTTCCCAACTCTCTAGATTATATGCTCTCATACATTCCAATATGAGTATTGGGCACTGAACAAACATTGGGTGACCTCTTGCATGTGCAAATTTACTGTTAGAGCTCTGGATGCCATGATGGTTCTTTCTTTTCTTTCTATTGACTTCCAAATATTTTGAATACTAATTCCCTAATAATGTGCCACTTCCATAACAAAAACCTTGAATACTAATTCTCTAGTATTGTGCCACTTATTTATGGAAGTGTGCACTTGAGTATTAAAGCGTAATTGTGTCCTTGATATCTATATTTCATCTTGTCTAGCTCTAGTTACTGGTTAATGATCAAATATTAGAGACTCAAAAAATACTTCGATGTGACCTAGGTCTTCAAATATTGTCTTGAAATCATTTTTTCAAATGGTTAAGGAACAATGTTCATGATTTCATATCTTGTATGTATGTCAACTGAACATTAAAACTGTAATACATTGTCTAAAATCTTTGATGGGGAGGTCACCTTGCTCTCTGAGACTCCTACTCTTTTCTAGGAATCTCACCAGGAATCCTATTCAATTCAGGACTCTCTAGACTCACCCTTGAGTCTCTTAGGGCTGCTCTCAGACCCTAACCAGAAGGACTATCCTATTCCCTCTTTCCTAGGTTCCCTACCCACCRAAATATTTCACTCCTCATCTCATCTTATTCTCCATGACTGAATCAGATCAGTCATGCACCTTTCTCACTCTATCTCCTTTTCCTACAAGTTCCCTAGCTGGACCATCTAGCTCGCCTAGGACTTGTTTCCAACTCTGACTAGTCTCTCCTCAGTTCTAGACACAAACACAAAACAAGAATAAAAATACATGATGGGTACCTTTTGACAGTCACATCCCATAAGCCT
>MU227133.1:241549-270795 GCA_018584345.1 Thuja plicata
TTAGGTTACCTATCTGCCTGAGGAATCTCAACTGCCTCAGCTCTTCATCTTCCCTACGTAACTGTCATCAGTCTCTTTCTCTGCATGGTCGACGACGTGGACGACATTCTCCTCTGTGGCATTCTTTTGGCATTTTCTGACTTTTCAGCTCTTTCTCCTTTTGACACGTCAGTACGCTTTTACCATTTGACTATTTTGTTCCTTATCGCGTAGTCGTGAATGAAATTGACATTTCATGTCTGGGACTGCGACTTAGCGATTACCTGCTCGTCGCGCTCTCGCTATGTCTTTTTCTGACTTGGTTTTTACCTCGCGACTGAGCGATGACTCTTTATCGCGCTCTCGCTATGTCTTTTCCTAAATTGACTTTTACCTCGCGACTGAGCGATGAGCTCAAATCGCATACCCGCACTGTCTTTCCACGAGCTGTTAATTACTCTGCGAGTCTGCGACGCACATTAGTCGCGCACTCGCTACTCTTTCTGATGAGCTGGACATTCATGAGCGACACTGCGATACAGTCAGTCGCGCACTCACCATACTTCTACCCGAGCTGCCATTTCCTTTGCGACTGAGCGATGAGCTCCCGTCGTGCATTCGCGATGCTTTCATCCGAGCTGCCTTTTTCCTTGCGACTGAGCGATGAGCTCACTGTCGCACTGTCGCGATGTTTTCATCCGAGCTGACCTTTGTCTTGCGACTGAGCAATACACCGCAGTCGCGCACCCGCCGTGCTTTTCACTTAACTGTCATGTCAACCGTGATCTTGCGATGCACAAGGTGTCGCTCACTCGCACATCCCACTTAGTTGTTTGCTGCTCTGCGACTGAGCGATTAAGTGCTCGTCGCGTTATCGCACCAGTTTTTCATTAATTGCAAAATGACTTGCGAGATTGTGATGAGCTCCTTGTCGCATTGTCGCGCACTGTCTTTTCTGCTAGCCGTCTGCGACTGAGCGACTAGTTACTCATCGCGCACTCGCTCACTAATAAACTTAGCTCATGACTAGCTCGCGAGTGTGCGATGCATGATTTTTCTGTTCTCCACTGCTCTGCGACTTTGCGACTGAATGAAAAACTGTTCAGGATTAATGACAAGGATTGAAAACCAACTGTGATGTGCTACTTTTGATCACTCAACAAGAATTGCTAGGGATTGGAGCTAAACCCTAGGGTGCTCTGCACCAAGCTTCCTCTTAGCGTATGCAGTGAAGATGATGACAAAGGTGGTGAACCAGTTTTACACCCCCAATCACATTTGCTTGATACTTTCTAAAGCCTATTCTTAAATATATTAATACGTATTTCTCGATATCATTTTAATACATTCCTTGAGATGAAATGTCTTTATAGCATTTGGTCAAACAATTAGGGCATGCTTATGATTCGACATTTGCATAGGTGTTTTGTTGCGCATGTTGCAATCATTTCCTTTGATTAGATAATATCTCTCAAGGCATTGTATAAAATTGTTGACACACCTTCTGTATGTTTTTATATTTTTCACATTACATGATTTACTGAATGTCCATTTATATTACAAAGTTTGTGTTGTTTGGCCGCATGTGCATAAGATACTGGTAGAGTATGTAAAATTTGGGTTTTACAACTTTCAACTTCATTCATTTGGGAAATTCTGATATCTATTCAACAAATATATGTTTCAAAATCTTATAATCCTTGCATTACAAGGGATTTCATTCTTTTGAGGTATTCCTTCGAGGCATTCTATCAACTAGTTCATGTGACTTTTCAATGTTTCACATTTTTGTTCACAAACAACTAACAAAGTTTTCTTGCCAAGTTTATTTTCTTGGAATTTTCTATAACCTTATTGAAACAAACCCAATTTGTGCATGCTAAAAAATCATTCAATTTCAATGAGAGACTTGTATTTTTAGCATTTATGATCAGGATGGAATTGGGAAAATACTAAAATCTAACTTATCAATATTTTGTATGTTTGAGTAAACTGCATTTTTGAAGGTCTTCGAAGCATTTTGGGGCCTATCTTCCTCTTGGGCATCTCACCTTCCAAATTTGGTTCAAGATTTATTAAATAATTTTCCAACGGAGTAAATGGTTAGCAATTCAGAGCTAGGACTAGAAAGTTATGCCTTCTCCAAGTGGGCCTAATTTTATATATAGTTTTTTTAAAAATATTTTTTGAAGTTTTTAACAGTTTATTTGTAATAAAAATTATGAGGACTTTTCATTTCATTTCCAAGAGGAACAAGTGAGCCTTGGGATCCATCAACTTTGTATACAATCCAATTTTGAATAGAATGGATCAATTTTTGGCTTGCAATTCTGTTGTTAATCATCTGGTTTTTATATTAAACTTGACAATACCACATGTATCACACCAGGTATTGTAATATGATTCATAATTCAAATTATTTTATATCAAATCACTCATGTGCCTAGTACATTCTTTGATGATGCCCATTTATTTTCAACAAATCCATGTTCGACAACCATTTTATTTCATTTCTCATGCGCAGAGATCCCACAATCATTATGTTCCATGTGAACACACTTTCCTGAGGTAATGTATCAGAATGACTCATGTGCTCTATTTGAGCTTGTAAGGTGTGTGTTCTTGTCTACAACAACATTATTTGATATAAATCCCTCTATCATCATGATTTTAACTCATACCAGAGCCTGCATAGGTAATGTAGGCGGCTTCGAGATAGACAGTTACAACTGTTTGTAAATTTATAAAGCCTTATCACTACAAATATTTCACCCACTGTATTCATTAAGATGGTATGTCCCTCGAGAGGGTCTAGAAAATAGCTCACATGCTCTGTTCTTGATTTAATACATTTGAATTCTTTGTTCAAGATTTCAAACATTGAAGAGATGAGAGGCTTAACTTGGAAAGGAGTTAATTAACCTCTATTTTTTTGTTCATTTTAAGAAGGTTAATTAACTTTTATTTTTTGTGTTTTAAGAAGGTTAATTAATCTCTTTCTTTGTACATTTTTACAGAGTTAACTAATTCCTATTGATTTGGTAGGTTAATGACTTTCAAAATTTTGTGCAGAAATGGAAGAATAATTAACCAATGATAACTTTTGGAAAATGGGGCATTTTTGAAAATTCAAATTATGGACTTATAAAAGGAAAAATATTAAATTAATTAATTAAAAATATTAAAATGATTTTGTTAAATAACTCCATATTTTCCTATCTTAAAGATTAGTATTTCTTTTGGAGAAACATTGATAACTCTTGACTAAAAATGAGTTGAGCCCCAAAATTTGAACTAGAAGTTGGGAATGACCAACTGAGAAGAGCTCAAATTTTGATTTTCATAACAAATTTCAAGGTCACGATAGCATACCTTTTGTGACTGGTAGGAAGCATATTTTGGACTTTTGAAAAGATGCTAACTTATGACACACAAGTTTAAATCTCAGGTATGCAAAAATTAAGGCAACAAACTTCTAGGTTGTTCTATCAATAGGCTATAGAAATGATTGAAAGTAATAAAATAAATTGCAAACATAACTTTATTGAAATTAAATCTAACTACACAACAGTTGATATGGGTGACAATAGTGACCATGAGTGATGCCACAATAGTTCTTGTGGGTTACTATGTTGCAACACAACGTATTCTTTAGCAACTCATTACTAACACACAATCATATGAAAAATTAATCAAACTAAATTAAATAGTCATAGTAACTCAAGTGGCCTTGCTTAAGTGGCTACAATTTTAATTATTAATATTCAATCTTCAACTTTCAAGATTCACTGCAAAATAATATTAAATTCATTATAATTCAAAGACTTTACATAGATTGATATCAAACTTGTTGATTGAACAAAGAAACTACTAACAAAACTTAGTGGCTAACGGGTTGCTCCCTTTTCATCTCTAGAAAAATCTAACATTTATACATAGAATCTTAGAGTTGGATTTATTGTAAATTTAATAGCTTGTAACAAATATTGATTCTCCCAGGTAGGAGGGAGAAAACTTAGCGGCTAACGTGTTGCTCCCTTTTCAACTCTAGCAAAATCGAACATTTATACATAAAATCTTAGAGTTGGATTAATTGTAAACTCAATAGATTGTAATAAGTACCAATTCTCCTATGACAACAGGGAGAATACTTATTCTTCCATTATTGAGGATAAAATCCTAACTAAAATGAGTCGAGGGTGTCATAGTCCCATTTGAACTCAAAGAGCATCAAAGTACAATTACATCTCAAAATGGGGCAAGAAGAGGGCATGATCATTATGAACCATGCTCTTCATTTTTCCAATGCTCCTTGTTCAATGACTGGAATTACTCTCAAGGTGAAACATTCATAGCTAAATTGCAACCAAACTCTCAAATACTTGATGATGGGTACTCCCCTTACTAACCCAAACACACACAACACAACAATGAAATAAACAAAAAATTACGAGAACCGAACAATTGCAAGAACAAAAATAATTGCTTTATTTTATCTTCAATGAAATGACATTACAATATTCAAAAAATATCATGCTACAACCATACGGGCATTTTCATTACAATAATCTGCAAGACAGAGCCACAAAAGTCTCTTCTAGAACTGAGCTCTAAACCCACCTTCATCCCTGTATATGTAGCACCAATATCACCTTAGAATATTATAGAAAGTGAAAATTTCCCATTTTGGCACCCAATGGTTCAATTTTATGCCCAAGTGATTTTTCTCTCTACTTTTTTGTATCAAAACTTGAGTCATGAAGGTACAACTTCCAGAAGCCATAGCTTTTGAATGTGTACCCGATTTTATATTATAGTCACTTTTTGGAAACCTCTTGAAGCACTTTGTAGCTAGGATCACGTAGTGTTGTCCCAGACAAGTTTTGACCCCCTTCTAGAGCCTTTAAGGCCTTCAAAATTGAGTTCCAAGTTTTCGTACCACCCTGTCAAAATTTAAAATTTAATATCCTCAAAACACGACTTGGTCTTGCCACAAAACTTTATCGGCATGCTCATGTATCCAAAATGAACCTCTAAGGAAGTAATTGGAACAATTCGTATTCAAATGAAAAACTTACTAAAAATAGTAAACTTGCCAAAAATAATAACCCTACCCAAAATAGCCCTTATTGAAAAAATAGACAATATTTTTGGGTGATACAAGATTGCTCTTACATCTTTGATACTCTTGCATCAACACTGCCTTCTAACTTGCCACTATCTACGTTAGTCAACTAATGTCACACACAACTCTTTCATTATTGTAAATTTCTTAAAATGCCTTCTGGGTATTGTTCCCCTCCTTTTGTTCATTTAAACTCATTTTGAAAATTTAAGTTTCATTTAGAAATGCAGGAGATATGGTTATTTTAGTGAAACTAGTTTTTTAATTTTTCTTTGTACTTCTAATAGAAACTACATGACGACAATTATCAATTGGTTCTTCTCATTTTTAGTTGCACGAACGAGTGAAACATTTCACAATAACAAGTCAATCCTTTCAACAAATAATTGATAATTTAATTACAACTAGGAATGATAATATATTACCATAATTTAACATCAATTAACTAAACATACAAATGTTTATCAATCATCATTTTTATAAGCAACACTTTATTGAATTAAGGAAAATTTAAAAAATGTCTTGGAATGAAATTGTATATATGGATTAAAGTGTCATAAATCATATATAATCATGACAATTAAATGGGCTCATCAACACCCCAAACAATAGATCAACCTATCTTTTGAAGCTGGAAAATGCTCTTTTTACTATATGACAGATAACCCCTTTATAGTTAAAGTCAATAGTTAAAATCTTAACGCTATTTCAATATCTAGAAACATCAAACTCACTAGTTAACCTATATGGTCCACTCAATTTATATTTTGTTGTCTCTTCATTAAAATTCTATAAGATAAAACACCGGGAATATTTGATTTGGATTAGGATAGAGTGAATAGTCTTAGAAATATGAGTCATCATCACATTTTACATTAAAAAAGTAGTAGCCTAATTAAGTGTGTGCCATGAGATGGCAATTGTCACTTGTGAAGATAAAAGTTGTTGTAATGATCATTTTGTATAATATGAAATGAATTTCACTTGGCTATAATATATTTCAAATGTCATTAAATTAGAAATATCTAGATGTATTTACAAAAATATAAATTTTAGAGAATCAATATTTGCACAACTAGATGATTATATATGCGCTTTTAAATAAAATCAATGATATAAAAAATAGATAAATTAATAAACATAATAATGAAACTAGTATATAAATTTTCAAATGAAAATATATACACCATAAATAAACAAAAATAGATTTTATAACTATAATAAGTTCTCTAACTACAAAATGAGTAATAGTACATGTAATAGACAAATGTTAAAAGCAATAATAATTGCTTAAAAAAAAAAAAGTAGTTACACCTAGAGACAAGACATATTTTAGTGGTGTGTGTAATACAAATTTTGTGTAATACAAACTTTGTTATTTTCAATTATAAACGAAGCTAAAAATAAATACATAAAAGACAAGATGTTTCTTAAAGGAAGAGTTTTAAATAAATTTGGATGCATTTTTCTTCAAGGACGATGATGCATTGAAAATAATCGTGTATTTCACTTTTTTTTTTAAGTTTCGTATTTCATATGTGAAGTCGACATATCACTCAATTTGACATTAATATCACCATTGCATGGTTCTTATGCTACAACTTGCATAGTATTATCTATTTCCAAGCAAACATGTGTTTGGGAGTTTTTATTTCTAATTAGTAAATTTGATATCTAATAATAATAACATTAAATTTATCATTAATTTAAAATTTTAGTAGAATGAAAAATAAAGAGATATTATTGGTTATTTGAAAATAATTAATTTAAAAAAATATATATATCACATAAATATTTATAATTATTGTTCTTAATGTTTAAATATAAATATTTTTAAATATTGAGAAATAAAAAATAAAATTCATGTGATTGATCTATTGACTATCATTCCTAGTTTATAATCGTTACTATAGAATTCTTATATTAATAATGAGTGTATGGAGTGTTTCAAGCATATCAAATAATCATTATTAATATTATGGTGACATGAATCATAAAATTCAAATAACCACTAGCACTTGCACCAAAGAAGGTGCATTGGTTACGTCGATAGTAAGACATACACAAAATAATATATTGGACAGTACAAATTAAAGAAATAGTGATAATAATCTATAGTATGTCGTAGTAAACATAAATTAAAAGTTGAGATCCTCTTCACAAGTCCCTTGGGATCCTTAAATTTACATTGTAGCTTTTTTACAATTTAAGGAAATAATTAACTTATGAAATAGATTACATTGAATAGATTTGATCTTTGATAATTAATGTCTTTTTTATTACAGTTAGGACTATGGTTAGATATGTAATTAGGGTTAGGGCTAGTTTTAAGGTCAAGGTTAGAGTTAAAGTTAAAATTAGAGTTAGGGTTTGGTAATGATTAAGTTCATAATTATGATTAGAAATTGAATTAGGGGTTAGATTGTGGTTAGAGTGGGGATTATGATCATAGTTAGAATTGCAAATAGAACCATAACCTTAATTACATCCTAACCCTAATATAACACACACCGACTCTAATCAATATTAACGCTAACCCTAATATGAATTAAATCCTAAACCTAGTATTATCTCTATTCCTAATTCAAATCATAAGACCACCAACTCCCCTCCTAATTGAATTTTAATGCTCACTCCAACCCTTAATCAATTGTAACCCTAACTCCAAGCTTTATCCTAGAATGGTAATCTTGTACGTGAATCCTAACACTAACTATATAACATTAATTGAACCCTACTATAACCCTAACCCTAATTCAAATATTATAAACATGACCATAAAATAATTGTATTGAAAAAAGAGAATATTAAATATACTTTCAAAATTTATAATAATTGTGCATTGTTTATTATTTATTTTAAAGTGAAAAATATTGAGGTAGTTTTTAATAATTTTAAACTAAAAATTATAATTTAATATATTTATTATGATAATTAAATTAAATTTACATAACACTAATCTAACACAAATTGAGCCCTAATACTTACGGTAACCCTAACCTAAGCTTTATTTTAGAATGGAAACCTTAAGTTTAACCAATCCTAAACCCTAAACTTAAGTTAAATTTAACCCCTAACCATGGTGCATATTATTTAATTTTGGTATATATTATTTAATATTTAGATTGCATTGAGGATTGTTATTCAGATCATAAAAGATGGTAAGACATTGTAATAAAATAATTTCATAAATTTTCTATACAAATTTTATTGCGAAGTCATTTTTAAATCATTTAAATTTTCATTATTTTATTTTTAAATAATTATAATATTATTAAATCAACATATAAATACAAAATTTTCCAAAATGAGATTGCATAATATATTAGAGACAAATTTTATTACAATAAAATTATAACTATTATTAATATTTGTACCATCCCAAATTGTAAACACCTGATTTGTGTAATTTAAGGATTATTTGGTGCCTACTTTAGTGTATTTTCTATGGTAGGAACACATATGACACTTTAAGGATACCTAAATTCAAATATGGATCCTCCATTCCTTTTAGTATTGCTTAAACTCGAGGTTGGCCCTTATTTCTAGGTGTGTTTCTATCTTTTTCCTAATCCCATAATTCATTTCCTCACCTAGGCCCTATGTCCTTGCTTTTGGCCTTCGTGATCTGCTCCGACCCTAGAACGAGTTATAATTGAAAGTCCCACACATACCCTATATCTTTGACACCCAAATCAAATATGGGCTCATTCTTCCAAGTACATGTTTCTATTGGTGACATGTTCCATGAGAATGAGGCCCAAATTTGGCCCGGAGACCCATGCTAGGAATTTGGGGGGAGATTTGGTCCTGTGGTCGGTCTGCTTAATTGTAAACCCTCAAAATTATGTGAGATTTATATAAACCCCATATCTCTCCTCATTTTGGCATCCATTATCCATTATAACCATTCATGATTGAGATTTTACAAGTGCAACAATTGTTGTCAAACCAAGCAAATCAAGAGCCACCAAGCTCAAGCATTAAAGTGTTCATTCTTCTCAAGAAATCAAGGTGATTTCTTCTATAGATATAACTTTTTTCCCCCATTGGAGACCAAGAAAATAAGTTTTCTACCAAGAAAGGAGATTCACATTCATCTATATCTATTCAAGTCTTCTCCTTATTTCTCCCTAATCAAACATTGTGGCAAATTACAACATCTACTGCATGAGGTTTTGTATTGCATGATTTCCTTTTGGGTTTTTGTGTTTATTCGAAGTTATTGCATCAACATATTTGATCACATTCAAACAAGTATTTTCATCTACAAGATATGATATGCTTCATTTTCTACATCTAGCCTTTGTTACGTGATAACACACTTTCCTTTATTTCATTTTGTTTTAAGGTTGATTCCTAAATAGGGGGTTGACCAAGGCAACCCTCTTTTCAACCTTCTTTCTCATTTTTTTTTGTGTATAAATAGGTTACAGAGCCGTTAGATCAGATATGGATAGAATAGGTACAGTTAGACGATCTGTGAAAAATTTAGTTAAAAACACCGGGAACATGTCACCACTACCATCATGTTCCAATAATAGGTCTCCATTGCCATTATGTTCCAAGAGCACATCTCCATTGTCATCATGTTCCTGGCATTTTAAGCTCAGGATTTTTTCATAGGTTAGTTTTGTCTTCCAGTTTCTATTTCCATCATTTTCACTCACTATCTATCTGTTACAATCTATTTTTACTATTTTTTCGGTGGCTTTCCTAGTTAATCATTTACATTAAATCATATTATCATTCTACTTTCCTATCATCACTCAATCACATTTTTAGTTAATAAAACATTATCCCCATTCAACACTTAAGTCAACTATTGAACCTATTGGGGTTATTTTCCTTAATAATGTGTAATTGTGGAAGAGGGAAGTGATTTTCCTATTTTACATTGCTCCCCTTTTTCCTACTATACATTTTGGTGAAACCGACACATGACAAATTTTCATTATGATTTGGTGTTTAGACCTCCTTTGTGTGCATTATACTAGTCAATAGTTTCATTATATTTTTGATACATTGTATGCATTTAGATATCTAGGTTCACCTACTATACATTTTGGTGAGCCCGACGCATTACATACTTCTAATTTTGTGGTTAGATCTTATTGTGTGATTCCTAAATTTCATTGATATGAAGTTTTCTAAGTTAGATTGGTTTGGGATAGCCCATTTCATTACCTTCCTTCTTACTTCTCTTTATCAATCACATGGAGTAAATCACAATTTATTTCATTTCATTACATTTATGTTCCTTCACGGTATTCTTGCATATGGCATTATGAGGTTAAAAAATATATTCCTTCCTTATAAAGCATATTTCAAAACCTTTATCAATATTTCAGTCGATTTTATCATAAATATGTTAACAAAATGCATGACATATATCAATTATATACAAGTTTTTGTCAATTAACCTAAATATAATACTAATACAAATCATCCTAATTCGCCTAGTAATCACGATGATAGAGATCTAGCTCCTAATGATCCCATTGTAGTGAGACCTAGATCTCCTCTTCCTTGTCCCACTTTAATGAATAATCTTTGAGAATTGAGTTTGTATAATTCTGTAGATGATCTTAAATAAGCTTCCTTTTATCAAAGCATTATGCATGATCCTAATGTTAAGCAATTTATTGATGAATAATCTCCAAAAGTAACATTAAATATACAAGATCTTGATAAGCATTCTTCTTCTAAATATGATAAGAATAGTGGTAGGAATCTCCCTAAAGAGAATATTCTTCCTCCTATTCCTCTTTATACCACACATTTCCACAAAGATAAAGATCAAAATTCTTCACCCTTCACACTAAAAGTTAATTACAATGTGGGATATGATATCACTACTCAACAAGGTTACAATGGGTTAGGACAAGGCATTAATGAATAAGGTATTAAGATTCCTATAGATCCTCCTACAAAAGTCACTAGATGTGATCTAGGTTTTATACCTCAAGATGATTTACCTTATTCACCTCAACCAAAACCTTCACTTGGCATTCTCTTACCAACACCATCCATTGTCCCATCTCCTTTTGATGACCTCTTGGCTTTGGCTAAAAGAATCTTTTGGAAAATTAAATACGACTCTAGAATCCAATTTCCTTATAGAATTTTTTTAAAGAATAAAAGGCCTATAAATGGTAAATTTCTCTACTTCTTTCATCATAGTAATAAACACTCTCTTTCTGATTGTGTTGAGTTTAGATAATTTGTTCAATATTTTGTTGATAGATCTCTTCTTTGTTCAACAAAGGACATTTTACATTTTCTTGATATCAAAGACATACCTTAGCATCTCATTTTCCTATTATGTTTCTCTCCATTATTTAAAGTTAATATCTGTCAATATTTGGAGCTCTTCACTTTGCATAATGTGCATCATAATAGGAAGTGATTCTTGCTTCCTCACTTGGTGGGCAAGGTCTCTTTATCTAATCTTTATTCTCCTTTCAAAGGATCCATTATCCCTTTGTTGGTTATATATTTTATACTATGATGTCCTTCTATATATAGACTTGTTTGTTTAGGATCTTTCTCTCTAATGGGACTGATATCCTTCTCTTCCCTATTTGGAAGTTTATATCTTGTATAATGGATTTTTCCACTAAGTTTTCATAATTTTGCATTCTTTCTCTTCATTTCCTCTTTATGGATTTGTATTATTTTATGATGGTACATCCTTTTGGTACAATATTATTTGTTTCATGCAAAGTACTTTTGTCTTTGCTTAACAAACTTTTTCATGCCTCAAAGGGCATGTCTATCATCAAATAATATTCCATTTGGGGGGATCATCACTGTCTCTTTTACAAAATTATCATTCCTTCCCCTTTATTGACTTTTTATCTCATATTATGACGTTCTTTCTTGCATAAATGTGTTTGCCTTATATTAGGATCTTCTCTTCAAGATTTTATACTACTTTACAACTTATTTTTGCTTCAAAGTGTATGTCTATTATAAGGAAACTATTACTAAGGCTGTACAATGTGTATTTTATTTCCTTCACACTTGGGGGGAAAGGTTCCATGTCTTCTTATTATTCCTTTTCTAAGGATCTACTTTCCTTAATATAGTGGCATTTGTTTATCATGTGACATTATTTTCTTATAAGGAATTGTTTGTTGATTTGGGACTCTCTCGTATGGAAGAGGTGTGTATTATTGATCATAACCTCTTCTTTATTTATAAAATTTGGTTCATTATATATAGATTTTGTTACTTTGTGTTTTAAAGTGTGTCATCCTGCATCAAGAATCCCTTTTTTGCCTATCAATAGGGGGCTAAAAGGGTGCATTCTTGTTCTCTTCCCCTCTTTGTCTTGGAGATGTTATCTTTGTTCAAGAAATCCTCTTGAAGGTAGATGTCTTGAAACCAATATTTTTTCCTATCAAGGGTATCTTCCCACTTGTGGATATCCTTTCACAATTATCTATCCCCTCAGCTTACAAGAGCTTTCACCCTTTGCTAAGGATATGACATACATTGTTGTTTTAAGGATATCTTCTTGTTGTGGGAAGTAGGTATCCTTGTTCTTATTTACTTATTATGTCACTTAAATTTCCATCATAAGGAGGGGGGAATACATGCGACCTCCCTTGTACACTGTGCAACATTTTGTTTGTTTATTGATCCCTATGGAGACAATTCTTTCCTTTGGACTGATCCCATTTTTTTATCCCTCTAGAGACAATGCTTTCGTCAGGCCTGATGGTTATGTTTTTCTTTTGGATACAGAAAGAGAAAATTATTTCCATGGGATTGATCCCCTAAGCATCCCCTATGTGCAAAAACCTTTTAAGCCGCCTCTGAGCACAAAATTTCAAAGCCACCCTCGTGCACAAATTTTGAAGGTGGAATTGACTAGCATAACATAACTTTCTAGGCCATCAATTCTCCTTCCTTTCTCTTTTGGATGAGGGGAACTAGCATAACACAAATTTCTACCCTTTTGACTCTTCTCCTCATTTTATTCTCCCATGGATCACCTAGCATAAAAAAAATTGCTAGCCAGTTGGATTTATAGTCTCTCTCTTCTTTCCATGCTCTCATAGCTATGCTAGTGGGTTAGATCACATAGGTTTGTATCGTCTTTGGAAATGCTCTTTCCCACTTCTATATTATCACTTATTCTCTTAAAATATCTTTCTGGATATGATATTAGTGGATGAGATATTTTTGATCGAAGTGTCTTCTACTAGTTGATTTGGAGTTTTTTTAATAGTACTAACCCCTTTTCTTTTTATAATTTGTATCTTGTGCTTTTATTTTTATTTTTGTTTTGTCTTCCTGTTCCCTTATGCATGGATGTTTGAGGTGAGATCCTTTTTTGGGGGGCTTGTGTTCTTCAACTTAGTGATGTCTTATCTCTTTTGAATTCACTCAATTATTATCTCTTATTCTCTTTCTCTCTTTCTTCCTTTACTATGAGCATGAGCTTGTTTCATACTCTTTTTAAAGTGGGGGATAAATGTACCATCCTAAATTGTAAGAACCTAATTTTGTACAATTTAAGGATTATTTGGTGCCCACTTTAGTATATTTTCTATGGTAGGACCTCATATGACACTTAAAGGATACCTAAATTCAAATATGGATCCTCTATTCCTTTCAATCTTTCTTTAAATTGAGGATGACCCTTATTTCTAGGCATGTTTCTCTCTTTTCCTCCAATCCCATAATTAATTTCCTCACCTAGGCCCTATGTCCTTTATTTTGGCCTTCGTAATCTTATCCAACCCTAGAATGAGTTGTAATGAGAAATCTCCCACATAACCTATATCTCTGTCACCCAGATCAAATTTGGGCTCATTCTCTTAGGTACATGTCACCATTGGCAATATGTTCTAGGAGGGGGCCCAAATTTGGATCAGAGACCCATGTTAGGACTTTGGGGGGGAGATCCGATCTTGTGGTCGGCCTGCTTAATTCTAAACCCTTATAATGATGTGATATGTATATAAAGCCCCTATCTCTCCTCATTTTGAAATCCACTATCCATTATTAGGATTCGTGATCGAGATTTTACAAGTGCAACAAATTATAGTCAAACCAAGATAATCAAGAGCCATCAAGTTCAAGCATTCAAGTCTCCATTCTTGTCAATAAATTAAGGTGCTTTCTGTTATAGATCTAGCTTCTTTCCCCAATTGGAGGCCAAGCAAAGGAGTTTTCTATCAAGGAAGGAGATTCACATTCATGTATATCCATTCAAGTCTTCTCCTTATTTCTCTTCAATCAAACATTATGGTGAATTACAACATCTCCTACATGAGGTTTTGTCTTTCATGATTTCCTTTTGGATTTTTATATTTAGTCAAAGCTATTGTGGCAACATATGATCACATTCAAAGGAGTATTTTCATTGACAAGGTATGATATGCTTCATTTTGTAGATCTAGCCTCTGCTACATAATAGCATTATTTCTTTTATTTTATTTCATTTCAAGGTTGATTCCTAAACATGGGTTTGACAAAGGAAAACCCCATTTTAAACCTTCTTCCTCCTTTTTCTGTGTGTAGGAACATGTTACAAAGTTGTTGAATCAGATCTGGACATAACAGGTATAGTCAAACAATCTATAAAAGAATTATTTACATCGCCACTGCCATCATGTTCTATTAACATGTCTCCATTTCCATCATGTTCCTTCCATTTTAAGGCAAGATTTCTGTCATAGGTTAGTTTTGTCTTCCAATTTTTCTTTCTGTCAGTTTCAACTTATTATCTATCTATTATAATATGTTTTTACCAGCTTTTCAGTGACTTCCCTAGTAAATCATTTACATTACATCACCTTATTATTTTTACTTTCCTATCATCACTCAATCATATTTTTAGTGAAGGAAACATTATCCCCATTCAATGCTTAAGTCATCTTTTGAGCCTATTGGGGGCATTTTCCTTCCTAATGTGCAATTGTGGAGGAGGGAGCTGATTTTCCTATTTTACATTGCTCCCCCTTTTCCTACAGTACAATATTAAATATTTTAAACTAAATTTTGTCAATCTTATATTAGAAAGATAATAATCTAAATTATTATTTATTAAAAAATAATATGACAAACATCAGCATTAAGTAATTGTATAAAAAAAGAGGAGAACATTATATATTGTCACAATTTAATATGAATAGGTTATATTAAGATGATAATAATCTAGGGGATCACCTTATGCTGTAGTGGTGAATTGGTTGCACTGTTAATGGTGCAACCAAGGTTACAATCCCTGCCTGACCCAAATACAAGTGTTGATGCTATTTTGGTCCCACCTTGGTAGCCATGCAGGTAGTTGTTGGTGGAGATGACATTGTTGGTTGTGCTATATATTATATGTGGTGGGAAGGACAATTTCCCATTGTGATTAAAGGAGGAGGTGTTAATCCCTCCATTTGTTCTTGGGGATGGGATCCACCATTGTGACCCCACTGTTCAAACCTCCGGTCAATTTATTTGAATATTCTTATTATATTTCAATTGATATGGAATTATATCTTGTTATAATAAATTATAAATAATGATTAAATGAAAACAATTTTTGATAAAATTATTCAATGCTTATAATTTGTAGATACACCTATATATTTTCTTCCTCTAAAATGGAATTAAAATAGATATACGTAATGAATACTCTACCAAAAATCTCTTGTGATACTTTTGTGGGCTTTAGGAGCAAACCATCATTATTTTCACAGGGTCACCTGGGAACTTTTTTTCCTTCCCAGGGAATCTGATGGTCTTGGTTTACTCTCCAATTAGAGACAAGGTCTTTCCTTGTGTGTTGAATGGGATATTTTTGTCATCTCTAGAAACAAGGTCTAGAAAATTATTCTTGTGCATTGCATTTATTTAGGTTATCTAGCTCATAGGATGGCCTTGAAGAGATGTAGTTTTCAAACCCTTTTATTTATGAAGGAAGTCATGCATATTCAAGGCACTTTTCTGGCAAAAATCATTTAGAGTCCATGGAAAGCTACTAAGCCTTGTCTCTACAGGGATCCGACTAGTTTTTAAGATGGAGTTTCTTTTAACTAGAATAATATATGGTGATCGCCCCTCATACAAGTACAAGTGCTCATGTTCGCAAGTATTCCTGGTGTTATCATCTAAATAGTACACCCTTGCTGAGTTAGCTTATCCTATTGGTGAACATTGGAAATATTCCCTGATTGCAGGCTCAGATAATGGAAGCTAACCTCTAGAGTAATCTAGACATTTCAAATGATTGGTTGGAGGGTTTAATATTTCCAGTTTCAATTCCAATGTTGGGTATCAAGGGTTTAATAAGTTATCTTCCTGATGGTTTCCATGTGATTGTTAATGCTTTTCAAATTCATTTCAATTTATTGGTTTGAAGTTCTCAATTTTAGTGTACTAGATGTTTTCAATTTTAATTCCAATGTTGGGACTTAAGGGTTTAATAAGATATCTATTTTTTGAAATCAAGTTGACTCTTAAGGAATATAGAATGCGTTTCAAATTATTGGTTGGAGGGTTTAAGATTTAGTGTTTAGGATTTCCAATTTTAATTCCAATGTTTGGGATCAAGGCACTACGAAAAATCCCTTTCATTAGTGCCTAAAATAGCCCCGAATTTTAGTGTATTTTTTTCTTCTGAAAATGAACCTTTGGGTTGGAGAAAAATTTGGCATAAAAGTGCATGCAACATTTGGCGCCAATTTTTGTGCCAGATTTTTCTTTTTGTTTTGCATTAGATGGTGCACTAAAAAAGTTTACTTTTTATTTTGCTTCTGGTATGGCATCCAAAATAGCTTATTTTTTTCTTCCATTATGGGGTCCTTTTTTGCTTCTAGTTTGACTTCTGATTTTGCTTCCAGATTTGCTTATGATTTTGCTTCCATTTTAAATTCCAATTTTGCTTCCAATTTTTATTCTAATATAACGTCGCTTAGTGCATCTATATTTTCTTCCATTTTTGTGTCTTTTATTTCTTCTGATATAAATTCTATTATTGCATCTTTTGTTGCTTCTAAAATTTCTTCCATAATTACTTCTTTGTTTGCTACCTGAATTACTTTGTAGACAACACTAGGTTTTGCTTCTAGTTTGGCTTCTATTGTTGCTCCCTTTTTTTCTTCTAAAAATGCTTCTTGTTTTATTCCATTTATTAATTTAATATGTTTTATTTTAATTAATTTAGTCATGTATTTAATTATATTAGGGAATAATGGAATCAAACCATCGTCCTCCTACTTGTAAAACAAGTGCTCTTCCATTGAGCTAGTACCATTTAAAGAATAATCATACCACGTATATACTACTACTTTTCATTAAACATGATTTCACATTTTTCCAATCTATAGTTCAAGGGAAACAAAGCCTAAGGGGAGGATGACTAGTGATAACTAAAATCAATGGTGAAGTTATAGTGTAGGCAATGATAAAGACAAGAAAGAAATGTGCTTTATGCCTTAGCTTTCCTAAACTGGTTATCATTTCCTACATGATAAAGACAAGAAAACATGTGCCTTATGTCTTAACTTGTAGGCATTGTCCCTACATAGATGTATTACAGTGATGCAGATTCTAGAAAATATGATAAAACCTGACACAAATTAAATTACATGGAAGAGAAACAAAAAGCAGCAATGTAATCTAAATGAAAAGTGACTGTATTCTATTCTAATTGAATGACAATTAACAACCAAATAGAATATGAGAACCAGAAAACTAGAATATCTCATAATAGATGGTAATAAAGATTTTGGAACCAAATTATACACAAAATAAAGCTTCTCCATCCATAGCCAAACTCCAGTTTCTGATAAAAAATAAACAATAGACAATGAAAAAAGTATGCATACCTTGTGTTTACGAGAATAATCTTCAAGATGTGTCCTAAAGATATAAAATTTATCCTTCAAAATATATGTTTGTATTTTAGTGACATTATCTCCAAACAGCTTGTATTGATCCTATAGATTAAAAAATTATGAATGATTATACGTTATAAATCAATGCTGATACAAATAAATCAATTCTATTTGAAGTCATATGCAAAACAAAGTATATGGTCATTGTATTTAGTAAAAAACCCTTTGTATATGACATGTAAATAGATTCAAGACATAAAATAAATACAAAAGTGACAACAACAATAATAGCTATAACAAAATTCTAATAGTTTGTGGGAACAATTATCTGCTAAAACTAAAACAATCAACTATGTTCTACTTTGGTTATAGGAACAATCAACTCTATTCTTCCTTGGCTGCAGGAACAATCAACTATGTTCTGCCTTGGCTGCAAAAACAATTATCTCTATTCTACCTTAGCTGCAGGAACAATAAAAGAACATAGTTTAAATGACTGCAGGAATAGTAACACATATCTACAAAATACACAAGACAAAGACCATAACTACTGGATAAAAAACAACAACTATAAGACAACAAGAAACATTAGAAAAATACTCTCTAAAGATGAAATAGATGCTATATGAAACAATGAAATGTAGATAATGGATTAGCCAAGACTACTAAAGGACATATCTTTAAGTTTTCGCAATGCAAAGTGACAAGGAAAGATTAAGTTCATAGACTCTACATCAAAATAAAATCACCATGATGCCTTATTTATAGCTAGTACAAAGATAACAATAACAATGATAATGGAGAAAACATATATAATGCCAAAGCATATATTCAAGGCATCAAAAGATACACACATAGATCATCAAGCTATACACAGGTATAAGAAAAAAAACAATAATCTCCACCATAAGACAAGTACTCATATTACAAAGTTTCACTCCCAAGGGAAGATTCCTTGGCATTTCAAAAATTCAAAATGGATAAGGCTTTCAGAGCACATCAAGAAAACTTGGCTTGTGATGTAAGATTAACCAATTTGGAGTACATTTTGAAATTATTAAGGATTTATTTCAAGGTATCTTTGTATAGTCTATCTTTGTTGTCTATACGCTTACTCAAGATTTAGTAATCAAAACAATATGCCTGAAATATGCATGCATTGGTAGAGAATTTCTAGTACATCCAAAATATAGAAATCCAACTTCCTAATACTAGTGTTACAAATTCTGTCATCACAAGGCACATTTATTGATATTAGGGCTATAGTGCTATTATAATTGGGAATTCCACTTGAGATTAGGTCCCATAATGGTATTCGATGCATAATATTTATCTGGTCAGCTGAGGTCCACCCCATTCAGAGGAGATTGAAAATTACAACCAAAATTGTCCAATCCAATAAAGAGATGTACAATACTGGACAAATTGTGAAACTATTTTGAAGTTAAAAAATTTAAGTACTTTCGGAAATCCAATATGTGGGGAACAACACATGGATTAAAGACCCAAAAGCTAGGAAGGCAAACCCCCTTTGGATACTAAATATTGTGTCGATTCAAAGTTCCTTCAGATCAATAGAAATGGTCATAGAAAATGACATAAATGAAAGAAGCGTGAAATTAGCCACACATAAATACCTCCTTCAAACATAAGCAGATGTAAATCAACTAATTTACCTACATTATACTTGTCTAGGGTGCCTGCCTAGTGTTACATATTTTTTCTTTCTTGTCAAAATAGTTCCCTAGTTAAGTCCTAAATTTTTGGAAGTTCTTGTGTTCTAAAATGAGTTACATGCCTTAATCATACCTTAAAAGTTTCATTAAAATTTCTAAAATAGGACCCCTTGTTCCAAAGTCCCAATGTTAAAAAAAATCCCCTTATGATATTTCTTACACCTCTAAAAAGTCCATGGAAAACAAGTTTTGAAAAGTCAATGCTTTATGATTCTAAAGTTTGAGAGGGAAAAACAAGTCTTTTTTTTTTCAAAGCTCTCAAAAATTTTCCCTCACCATGACTTAAAGTTTTCTAGAAAAGAAAATTAAAGGTTTCCCGTGAACAAAGAGAATAGAAAGTTTTGCAAATTTCTTGCAAAGAAAAATGGGGTTATAATAAGTAATATACAGATCTCTGTGTGAGCTCAACATATTTCCTTTTGGAAGAAGGTTTGTTTTAATGCGAAAATCAGTGATTTCATGGATTGAAATAGTAGTGCATGCAATAAAAGTGTGTTCATAGTCAAGGGAAGCAATTTAATGAGAAAGGGAAGGCATAAATCATTGAGAGTGTAGTGTCTTTTATGCATGAAAAGAGAAGATTCACACCAAAGAGAAACAATGTTAATATATCAAATAGAGGCTTTAACAATGGAGCAGTGTAAATCATTGAGAGAGCAGATTTTTGGCTTGAACAAAAAATCTTAATGAGAAGAATTATCTTCAAGGAGTAAAAAATGTTTAAAACTCAAGAACAACAAAATTTCAAGGAGTGCATAATAAATGAGAATATTTAAAACTCTAAAATGACAATCTCTTTGAAGAAACAAAGGATAATAAAAGAATATCAAAGTTGTTTACCAATGAACAACAAGTTTTTGTAAAGGAAATAACAAATTTTTAAACTGAAGCATGAAAGGTCAATGAACAAAGACTAGATTTAAATATTCAAAGAACAAATTTTGATGGAAAGAACAAAGAGTTAAAAATAGAATTGGTCTTTCATTCATGGACGTCATGAAAAGGTAGCATATTTATTGAGAAAATAATGATTGCAATGTGATGAAATCAATATTTCTTCCAAAGGAACAACTACAAGGATCAATGACAAGGAACATCATTAATGGATGCATGTATTTTGAAAAAGAAAATCATTGCATGTGTAAAGAATAACAGATCTTTGCATGTGAGAAATTTTGGGCATGCAAAGAATGCCAAATCTCAATAGAAGAGAGAAAATGTATGAAAAGAGTAGTGAGTCTTCATATTAATAATAAATTCATAGAGAATACACAAAGAACATTCAAAGAAATTGTGATATATTTGCAGCCATGAATAAAAAATTAGAAAATAGTAGCATTTGTTTCTTTAAATAGAGCATTTTGTTTTAGAAATGATCAAATGGTAGTGATTTTTAATGTTGAAAAGGTGGTATGAAACAAAACTTCAAGACCTATTACAACTAGTGGTTGTCATTGCACCAAAAGATCGACATGTTAATGCCTAATACAACCACTAGACATAAAAAAGACAAAAGATGTGGTTAAGCCATGTCATGAAACACCACTATACTGAAAAACTAAGGAGAACAAGGGTACAATCAGTCTTTCTTACCATTGTAACAATCCTCCTAGTGCAAGCATGGGGTTCAAACCTGTGACCAAGCTCTGATACCACTTGTTACAACTAGAGGTTTTTGTTGCACCAAAAGATCAACCTATTAATGCCTAATACAACCAATAGACATATAGAAGACATAGGAGGTGGTTAAGCCATGTCATAAACCACCATTGTGTTGAACAAATAAGGAGACCAAGTGTACAATCAGTCTTTCTCACCACTGTAACAAGAACACCAAGCCAATTAATACAATCACAATGGTGTGACATGAGTTCAAAGAAGAAAAGTTTTGCCTTGGAAGCAAGAGAACTTATATGAAGATAATGATATGACAAGAATCATGCCAAAGACTAAGGTTGTTATAAAATCAGTCCATGATGTACATATATGAACACAATCAAAACACAAAACATGAATGAAAATAGTGACAAAGGTCCTCTAAATAGTATATGTTGAGATAATGGAGGATGGCATGCATCCTGTTTTGAAGAATAAAGGTACAATAAGGTACACTAATAGAGAATGGAAATAGTTGTAATTGCTGACTAAGATCATATTCTGGTGTAGGAACACCAACCCCATGGTGTTTTCTTAAGGTAGTTTTTTTTTTTTTTTTTATAAAAGTGGCAGACCACTATACTTTTATTAATATATAAACCTAATTTGATAGCTCGTAGGAGAAACAATCAGGAGAAGAAAACCCCCATTCCTCTCTATAATACAAAAGAATGGATCAGACCAAATATACACTATAATAACCCTATACAAGTATATGACTAGCAATGAGAGAACTGGATTATTACAAACAGAGAGTGTAGCACCTCCATAATCTAAAAACCTCCCAATTTGACCCCAAGGGCATGAAATGAATACCATAGTATCCCAAAATTAAAACCACCAAGGATCCCTGTACATCCCAAAAAGACACACTGAAACCTTTACATCATATAACATAGCCTTCCTACAAAACATATCACCTCCAGATACTTAAACAGATTTGATTATACAGATATATTTCATGTCAAACATGGTAAGAATGACACAAAAAACCCAAAATCTTCAACCTTACACAAATATTAGACTTTGAAAGCATCTTTTCTCATAGTCTAGAGTTGGCCCTTTCCCCTTCGATTGTAGGCATAATGAATCAAAAGTGGAGGGTGAACACCCATTTCAGATCCATGAGAGGAGTGGGTGGAGGAATTCTCTGAATTGGGAAACCAAGGAGATAAAGATGACACCATACCTTCATCGTCAGAATATGCTAGTACCAAACAAATATCTTCAAAATAAAAGAATACATCTACAACTATTGGATTGGGAGAAAATCTATAATGTGGGTAACTTCTCTTCCAAAGAATTGAAAATATCTGCTCTCCAAACCTAGTTTGAAAACATCATATAGACGGATATACTCCAACCATTTTTTGAGATAATTCACTCAAAACATTCCTCCAACCCATGCCTATGAATCTGGAAGGTTATAGCCTCTAATAACCAAATGAAGTTGTTCAGCCATGACACACTCCTCTTTAATCAACTTCATCACCAAACACATAACTATCCTATATTTTGGGAGCATTTCATATATGTTGGATAGGAACACCGAAACTACTTGAGTATGGAAAATGCTTCTTGGTGCTCTAGGAAAGAGAACCCCATCTCTGATTATACTTCTCATTGCATCTTCAACTTCATCCTACCACAATGATATTGAGTGTCCACTTGGATCTTAACTCCCATATTTAAGACAATTGTAATTTTTCAAAAATTAAAATCTAACCCACCCCTACCTCTATGATACTTAGTCGTGACTTATTTTGGAGCCAAAAAAATTCTAGCAGACGCTTACCTGCTAAGATGGATACAAAATCTATGCTCCCCTATTTTCTTCTCTCCTGATCTAGGGACACCCCCTCATTAGATAACCAGTCGGGTAGTTTATTTGCTTCCCTAAAACAATGAGTAACTTTGAATTCTTGAAATCATGGAAGAAGCTTCCACACCTCACCTAGAACATACTGAATTTACCAATTAAATTTTTTATGAGACATTAAAACCCATATGATCAATTAGGAGTCTCCTTCTATGTGAATCCTTTGAATCCCCATGTCAAAGGCCAATTTCACTCCTAGCACTAGGGCCCGAGCCTCTGCTATATTATTAGAGCCATCTGGGAACTTACAACATGTTGCCTTTACAATTTTCTTGTTCCAATCCCTTAACATATAACCTACCCCAGATCTTCCTGGATTCCCTTTGGAGGCTCTATCAAAGTTCAACTTCACAAAACTATTATCCAAAGGAACCCATTTAACCTCTTTCCTTGACTCTTGTTTTGATTTTTTCCCTAAAAATACTCATTTGAGCAAGATGCATATCCATTTCTATTCATTAAGGATTTGACTATCTTGAGATGAGAAAGTAGATGATAAAGGTTTTGTTCTCGAAATGTGAGCATTAACCATTTGTGAGATTGTTTTTTCAGCAGCTTCACAAACCTTGTCCATAGGAGATATCTCCTTCCCGAAGATCCTTTTATTTCTCTCCCACCACAAAAACCACGTAACCGCTGGTGGAATTACTCTCCAAATATCTGCAAAGAATGAGTCCTTATTGAATAGAATCCATTGAGACAATAATTGATGCAAAGAGAAAGATAGAGGCCCCTTCCACCTGAGCTTATTTAACACCCATTTCCAAAAAATTGAGCGAAGTCGCAGTTGAGTAATAAATTATTAGTATCTTCTATCTCCTTATTTCACAATACACAAAAGAAACTATCTACAATACCCAGTCTTTGGAGTCTGACACTTGAAAGAATTTTGTTATGAAGAGCTAGCCAGATAAAAGCTAAGGTAGTTAACTGGTAGGTTTTAGTGAGTTTTTGAATATTATGTGTTTAATAAGGTTCATTGAGACCATTTGTGATGTAATAAGGGAAATTTGGGGTCATTTGAATCATTATGTAAAGTTGCCATTGTCTAAGATGTTAAGAGTGCAAATTGGAATGTGAAAAGTCATTGGGTAGTTAGAAGCTTAAAAGGGGGGTTTCCATCAGTTGAATGAATTATAATGTCTTTAAATGGCCCATGTAAATGTGGAGAAGTGATTTTTTGGTTATTTTTGAAGAATATTAAAATAAAAGAAAACAATGCCTTTGAAATCCTCACTATTTTCTAATTTTTAACTATTACAATCACTTTGCGCACATGGTACAACCCTGTAAAAACACATGAATGCATGAGACCATACCCAAATGAAAGGTCTCAAATTATAGTTTTATTTGGTTAATGTTTGAGTCATTTTCATGGAGAAATGAATAAATTATGACCATTTTTGTGACAACACCCTGTTCAAAAATGTTTTCCCAGAATTTGCAGTTAGAAAATGTGTTGGTATAATTATGTAAGGGAAAGTATGACCCTATAAATTTGAGAGTAGGAAAATATTTATGTTACCAACCAAATTTATATGTTCCAGGAAAAATATTTTTGAGTTTGAAGGGGTCAAAATTTTTAATTTCTAAAAACGGTCATGTGATTTCCTATGAGAGATCCTGCCAGTAGGTGACCATATGGTTGCAGAGACTTTGTTGCTGCATCAAATAGGTATCAGAGCTACATGTATTCAATTTTTTGGAATTTTAAAATACATCATGGATATCAGAGGATCTATGGAGGAACAAATTCTACAAAGGAATGCTATTTTCAAGACCAAGTGTAAATTCCAAGGCAAGGTATGTACTGTAATGGTGGATTCATGTAGTTTGGATAATTTGGTATCTTAGGAAATGGTGTTTAAGTTGCACTTAGAGTGTTCTCCTCATGAAGCACCTTATTATATTTATTGGTTGAGTGATGAGCATACTTTGATGGTGAATGAACAAACTTGGGTTGAATTTCAAATAGGCCCATATAAGGATAAGATTTTGTGTGATATTGTACCATTGAATGCATGCCATTTATTGCTGGGAGCACCATGGATATATGAGAGGTATGATTTGCATGAAGGAAGGTGTAATTTATATATGATAGTGAAGGATAGAGTTTAATTTAATTTGATTCCATTGGTAGAAGAAAGACAAGGACAAAGAAAGGATAGAAGAGTACTTATGCAGGGAAAGAGAGAACCTATAAGGCATGAGGATATCAATTGTAGTGAAGGGGAAGCCATTACAAAGGAGAAGAATGCTAGAATAGTCAATGATGACAAAGATGAAACATTGAAGGGAAAAGTGAAATATTAAAGGGTGATAAGGTCTGAAATTGAAAAGACCAAGCAAGAATTCATTACAAAGGTTCAGGACAAGTTGGGACAACATAGTGAAGACAAAAGAGAAACTAGAATATGGTAAAATAAAGCAAAGGAAGGTGTAGGACAGTTAGATACTATCAAATAAGAATTATACAAATCTGATACAAAGTTTGGTGAGCTAGAAAATCATGTAGTAAAGAACCTAATAAGGGGAAGAAGTCAATAGAAGACAAAGGTATTTCCTAAGGAAAGGAAAGAAAGGTTTGATGAGGTCATAAAGAAAGAAGAGCATGGTCATTGTCTAAGATGTCAAGAGTGAAACTTGGATTGTGAAAATTTATTGGGTAGGTAGAAGGTTAAAAGGGGGTTTACCATCAGGTGAATGGACTATAATGGCTTTAAATATCCCATGTAAATGTGGAGAAGTCATTTTTTGGTGGTTTTTGAAGAAGATTAAAAGAAAAGAAAACTCTTCCTTTGAATCCCTCACTATTTTTTGATTTTTTACTATCATAGTCACTTTGCATGCATGGTACAACCCTATATAGATACATGAATTCATGATAACATAACCAAATGAAATGTCTCTGATTCTAGTTTTATTTGGTTAAATTTTGAGTCAATTTTATGGAGAAATTAATGAGTTATGACCATTTTCGTGATAGTACCCTATTCAGAAAGGTTTTTCCAGAATTTATAGTTAGAAAAAATGTTGGTATAATTATGTCTGGGCTACTACAGCTCTATAAATTTGTGAGTAGAAATATATTGATGTTACCAACAAACTTTCTTGCTTCAGAAAAAATATTTTTGATTTTTAAGAGGTCAAACAATTCAATTTTTGAAAACTATCCTGTGATTTCCTATGAGAGATCCTATCACTGGGCAACAGGAAGGTTGTAGAGACTTTGTGGCTACATCATATTCATAGAGAAAAATGGTGATACAATGACATTTTGAGACAAAAAACACATTAAATATCAAATCCTTACAATCAATCAAGGGCAATAAAAAGTAGTCATGATCGGTAGCATGACAAGAATGAGGTCAATGTCATAAGCTACTACTATCAATAGATCCATTCAAGGGAGTAGTAGTCAAAGGGGTGATAACTATGGTGTTAATAGTGAATGGCCAGATGAAGGGATAGTCGTGCAGAAGAATAAATAATTCTTGAGTCTCCAATCAACGCATGAATTGGGGACACCGTTGTTGATGAGAAAAATACATTGACATTCAAATGGGATTGATTTGTAAGAGTTTAGTCCTATTTTTAAGAGTAGGATCAGAGGATTTTGTTTCCATATTTTAAGAATATGACAGAGCATTGATTTTGGTTTTTAAAAAGGTTGGAAATGTCAATATGTCTTGACTTTTGGGGGGAAGATCCAGTTAGTTAGAATTTCCAAAATTTAGGAGTGCAAGTTTCTAACTCTGACCATACTTAATTTTATGGCTGGACCAAGATGATTTTGATTTCATTTGGTTTTTTATTAAGCTAAAATGTTTCTCTTATTTTGTATCTATATATTATTCAATTTTAGAAAACCAAAAACTCATTTTACAACACGTGCACAATCAACATTAAAAAATACATATTGTCAGTCTACTTGAATGACATTTTTAAAGATAAGTCACAATGAATGTAAAGATACATCACCATATAAAGATTCATAAAGAATTTCACATAAAATAACCATACATGAAAAGAGAGGTAATGAAGTACCATACCTTTTGCAGAACAAGCTTAAACTCTTGAAGTTCACTCTGACCTCGCTGGATCTTTTTTCCATTTGAATTGATTTCTATAATTTATTTTTCAAGCTCACCAAGTTTTACTTACATGCAAGATATAGCTACCAAATTCAAAATTCAATGAACCATGTTAGATCTATTTTACAATTAAACATACAATTGCCAATGATTTAAATTTTAAACAAGAAAATTACATTGAGATCATCCAACTCAATATGTGGATTCAAAGCAGACCTTGTAGAAGGTGATAAACTAGTTTTACTCATTTGTTCTCTGAAAAAACACATTTTCTGAGCCATTTCTCCACATCACTTAACCTGCAAATGCAAGTATGATTCTTTAGTTATAGGTAAATGGGCAAGAGTACTGACTATGACAACCACCTATTTTGTGCAGTATCAAACTACAAATTCCTTATTCCTAATATTAACTATAGCTTTGAACTTCATCTGTGCTACACTCTTGAATGTACAATTATTTCTACACATATCAAATTGATGAAGAAATGTTTGTACACCTCTTTAATTATTGATGTTATTTACTTAAAATTGTTTGATTAAGAAAGAAAGAAAGAAAGAAAGAAAGAAATAAATAAATAAATAAATAAAGAAACTATATTAACATTCATGCGTGAACATACCAGGTTATATAATCAAAAGTACATAAAATACTGTTGGATGGTTAAGAGTCGCCTTTATTTGAACTTTCCAAGTTCATGTGTCTACAACGGTCAAAGCTTCACTCTGTTCACTTTCCCACCATTGTTGGTCCTTCCAAAGCCCTTGCATATTTGAGTCTGTCAAATCTAAGCTTTTGGCATCGTTGGGATCAGTTCCGGTCTGTCTTAAACTGATAACATACCCTTTCAAGTCATTTGAACCACTTTGAACCTCTTCGAACCCCGGTTCGAAGTAGTTCAAAGTAGTTCTATAGCGGCCTAAGTCTTTTATTACTAACGATGTGTTCTCGCAGGAAAGCGCGCGGCATTTTTTCCTCTTAAGAGAGGTTGAACCTCTTTGAACCCCTTTGAACTCCGGTTCAAAGTAGTTCAAAGTAGTTCAAAAAGGACGCCGACGGGATCAATAATGATGTGATGACCTGACAAGATGGGCCGATTGATGTGGCATGATTTCATTTGCTGGGTCAGTACACAGAAACCAAGGAAATCACTTGCACGGGTGGAAAATATTTGGTTTGAGGGTGAATAGTTATGATTGGAAAAGGTGGCAGATCCCGAAGATATAATTTGATTCAAAAGCATTTATTGCTTAGCGTCACTTGGTGTTGAAGGCCCGATATATACTCGCATAAAGCTGTATATCCCGCGCTTCAAACAAAAAATAAAAAGGAGTTGGGTAAGTCATTTTTCCCCATTATGCTTTGCGGGATCTTGGCGCTGGAAAGGTGGTCTAGTCGAGTTCAAATCTTACAGGTAGTTTTTTCGAGCTCTGCCTCTCATTTCTGGTTGTTCCTTAAAATTCAATATTTTGAATAGTGAGCTGGTAGACTTTCATCTTCTTAGGCAAATATGAAGTCTGTTATGCATTTCTTTGGGAATGTAAAGAATCTAGAATGCAGAGCTCCGGTCATAACAGATACAAATTTGTTAGGGGTTTCAGTTGACGCCATTACTTCAGAACTCTCATCTCATGTTGACGAAGAGTTCGTTGTAGAAATTTTAGCCAGTGGTCTATTAGAAGCGGCCACATTCCCACCTTCTGCCATTTGTCCAGAGTTACTACTGGAATGTATCAATAGGTATGATGTTAAAATGAAGAGTATTTTAAATACGGATGGCCAAACCCTAATACCTGTGAACTGTGAGACCATTGCGGCAGTTTTCAAAATACCCGATGAAGGCCTTGTTAATTTCACCCCCACCCAGTCTCTGGCCCAATTTAGGGAAAATGTTGACAGAAACAGGAGCCACATAGCAAGAAGATGGAC
>MU227133.1:283022-324879 GCA_018584345.1 Thuja plicata
ATGCCGCGATACTGGGTCACCTATTAAAAATGTGAAGCAAGCTCTTGCTAATGATTCTCCTTTGTTATCAAATGCAGGTGAAGTAATACTATTGAAGGAGAAGACAGCCTCAGCGAAACACCCTACCACGCTGAGGTCCAGGCCAAGGATGAGATCTGAAAAGAAGCATCAGATGGCTTCAGAAGAACCTGATAATTTGGATGATGTTGGTGATCTCAATGATGAAGACCTCTCATTCACCCCCGATCACAAAGGGAAGGTTCAGGAAGCTCTCACACACTGTCAAGACCTATCTCAGGTTACAGATACACCTGTAAAGACCCCCGATAACCGAATGGTGCCTAGTACAGTCCCACCATGGCTCACAGAATCGGTCAACAAGAGGAGAAGTTTCAAGCCGCTGTCTATGCCAGTTAAAGAAATTGTTACGAGGTATGTAGCACGCACTCTGAAAGCTAAAAGAATGAAAAGCGATGCGAGGTTAACAACAGACCCATCTACAGGGAAGGTTACTGCCGAAATCGCCACAGTAAGGTCTATGTGAGAAACACATGATCCTGGGCCCGAGGATTATGAGATAACAAAGATGGAGTTAGGCATGATGAACAGAGACATTCATTGAAAATATTTGGAAGGGAGCTGTACCTTTTTAAAATTCAGAGGGAAGCAAAGTGAATTCTTACCCAACTGTTGTTTAATGATTTGTTTTCAAGGGCATAGAGTTAGAAGATAAATATCAAGGTTCAAGGAGAACAAATCTGTTAGCCAACAAATACATAAGTTAAAACTAAGAGAACAATGAAAGGCCACCACTCATTATGCTTATTACATGAAAATAAAGTAAATTCTCACTAATGATAACATTTCTTATACAAGTAGACTGCAAAACAAAAAGTGCATACCTGATTAGCATAAGTTCGATGAAATAGGCTTTGTCTGCATTAAGATGTCAAAAGAAAGTAACACACTTTATAATTCTCAAAATAATTTACTGTATATCCAACATTTGGAATTTCAAATATAGAACACATCAAAAAAGATTTTCTTTAATATCATTTCATATAATAGCTCATTAAAACAACAAATGGAAACATCTGAACATAGAATACAAGCATTGAAATAAATGTAACATCGAATACAAGCATTGTAATAAATGCAATACTAATTGATAATTTTTTTTAAATATTTAAAATTTGGATGAAAATAGAAAACATAAAAAAATTCTATAAAAAATGTTCAATTGCAAGTGGTTAGTCTATTCGTAGAAATTAACCAACACACTTCAAAAGATAGATGTGAATAAGTGTATAGAGAGCTAGAGAATATCTATAAAGCATGACAAAGGAGGCCACATAAAATGACTATATAGTAAATATTTATGTAAATTCATTTTAAAATTTAATAATATATCATTCTTTTGAACAACAATTATAGTTATGTAAGTCAATAACACTTGTTTGAACAATGAATCTAATTTTGTTGAACTCTGCCTTAGAAAAAATGCATGCCAAGGTAAATGTATCACCTAATACAAATATATCTTAAATAAATGTTGGCTTCTTAGCTAGAGGAGCATATAGCCAAAAGAGGTATGGAGCTTCAAGCATAATAACAATTGTAAAAGTTACAACTTTGGCAAGTATGGAACTTTAAATGATGTTGGTAAAGTTTCATGGGTTTGTATTCCGAGTTTGTGAGATAATGTCAGGTATATTAACAAAAATAGAAATAATCATGGAAGATATATTTGGAAAAAGAAAGGATATTTTCTAAAGAGTGTTGATTGTCAAAGAAAAGAGACTGGTACAACATGAACACCATGCATTGCCATGGTTCAGTAGAATTAATGTTACTGTCAACAATTTTCACTACATGCTCAAAATTGCTGAGCTAATTCGAATTGACTAATTCTTAATGTGATTATTGTAATTGGCCTAATTCTTTGATCACATTTTAGTTACAAAGAAAATGTATTGTGGTTTTCTATTTTGAGAGTAAATCAGTTTTGACAACAAAATAAAAAAGATATGTTTTGCAAATGAAGGAATATTTCTCATTAAACAAAGAAAAAATTATTACGAAAGGATTCATGTCTTTATATATGATACAAAAATCAGAGAGTGTGATTCATTAAGAATATGAAGGTGTCATGATACAACAATGCCACTGTGGGATGAAAGCATAAGAAAATCTAAAGGTCAATGATTTGAATACCAGGACAAGAATCTCCAAAGGTACAGTTATAAAGCATGAATAAAAGAGTTTTTGTATAGTACATTCATGAAATAGAAAACATAATCAAGAAGACATATGTAATCGCATAGCAGAAATAAAATGGATAAATACTTAGTATTTGGAAGCCAAGAATACATGAAGCTTACAGTAAGTTCTTGTACAAAGGATTCAATCTTAAAATTGTGCACATATAGCAAGTACACAATCTTTGCAGCCATAATAGGAATGACAGTGCCAATGATCAAATGTTTTTTGTTTTCTACTATAGACTGTGTGTATAGTTGTAACTATGAAAGCATGTTGCCATGAAGAAAAAGCGACGCTGCAAACATATTCAAAGTCAAGTATGGAATATCCAAAATGAGAACTAGAATTTGCAATAGTAAATAATGAATCTCTTTGATATAAACAATAAATGAAGAGATCTAGAAATACAGAAACTTCCAGTTGTAGTCATAAAATTTATACAAAGGTCAATGATGACAAAGCTACAATTACTAGCACAGATACAACACCAAATCATATATATATATATATATATATATATATATATATATATATATATTATAGATTTGTGAGGATTAATGTAAGTATAGTTACAATAGAGAATTTATACAACATTTAATATTTAAAAACTGTACATATATGTTCAAATTCCATGTTCCCTAACAAGTTTTTTAAAATCCCTCCAACATTCATCTTAAAAAATGGAAGGTTTCAAGTCATTTTAGGATAAACTGTTGTTTATTTCCAGTGTTTTGTTCTGCAAAGTCTTAGCAAAAAGAACATAGAGCTTCGGGTTGAATAGTAAAGACTATAGGTTTGTAGGGTTTTTGTGCATTATCACCAAATAATAATATTGATTTGATAGATTTCAAAAAAGGGTTATATATTTTGTTTTCCCATTGTAAAAATCTGCAACCATGACATAGACTTCAAGGTCACAAAACTAGAATATCAAGTAAAAAAAGAAAGCAAAGTTCTAGATTTTGAGTCAGATAAAACGTGCCCCATAAAATTTCTGGAGAAAACCTTGAGTAGGAAGAGAGGAGATGTATAGAAGCATTTTCCGTAGAGATCAATCTCTTAAATTGAAATTCGCAGATACACTCGAGACAAAATTTTGTAGCTTGGAAAAGAAATTGGAAAAGCTAACAAAGGTAGCAACATGATTCACTATTTTTTTTCTCTTTTTGTACAAATCAGTGGCTCAGAGAAAATCTGAGCTTACCTTTGATTTCATTTTTAATCAACTGATGAAGATGATGAAGACTGAGTGATACAGTGGTGCAAGAGCACCTAAGTTTAGAAACATTTCTAGGATAGAAAGCTTTTTAGTTTGTAAGGTGTTTTGTTCCACCATTTTTGTAATGACTGAGGTCAATCGGTGAACAAACACCATAGTTGCTAGATAGTTGTTTCCTAGCAACCAAAGATTGATGATCTGCATAAGTGTGTGTTGAGGTAGTTTATAAACCTTTGGAAATGCAACAAGGTCCTAGCAACCAAATATTGATGATCTGCAGATAGGTGATGCTGGTGCTCGGGAATGTTCATCGATAACATCCCTCAAGAATGTCCGTCGGTTGTGTTGCTCGGTGATGTTGCCCGGTGTCGATGTTTGTTTTCAAATTTTTTTGTGACGCTCGGTGTTGAAGTTTCTGTGTTCACCGACGATATTTTTGTTTCTCAGTGAAGTCAACGCTGGTGCTTGGTAATGTCAGTTAATGACCTAGAAAATGCGAGATGTGACATTTGTGACCAGCTGGGTCAACCGCAACGGCTGTCAACATATCATTTTTGCTTGGAATGAATAGGGACACTTGTTCCAGTGATGGAAGGGTCATTTATGGCTTGATGAGGCTGCCTGTGCAAGGTGGTTGAAGTTGTTGAAGGAGCACGAGATATTTTGGAGATATTTCTGAGAGATAGATATATAGTTGAAAGCTTTTGTAAGAGAAGTAGTGGGAATAGAGAGTAGAAAGAAGATAGGAACACATGTATTTTTTAATATAATAGAGTTTGTGAATACAAAAGAATTTGGAGAATCATCTTAAGCATTTGTGTGATGGATTCCATGTGCAATGTGTTTTATTGTGTTATTCAAGTTGAACCAGTTGGTTTAGCTTGGAGAGTGGAACTATCCTGTTAGATTCCACAACATGAGATAGTAGCCTTATGGTGAGAACCAGGTCTAGAGAACTTGAGGTGAAGATCTTAGTAACTTCCTCAAGTTATGGTTTGATAATACCCTATAAGGCCCATTTAGTGACCTTGAAGCAGAGTCAGGCTGACTCTTGGTAACAACTAGACTTTGATTCTACATTAGATTGGTATTAGAACAAGTTAGAGAATTGGGCTTGTGTTGTTTGTGTGCGATTTCTAGAAGAGTCTGTTAATCCATCCAACATGGTGTCCAATGAAGAACTGGAAAGAGATGTCGGAGAACAGAGAGAGGAGAATAGACTCCTGAAGGAACAGTTAGCCGAAATGACATGCAAGTTAGAAGAAGTGCTGCTTCGAACTACAATAGTTAGTGAACTGATGAGAGAAGTCGATGAGAAGCATAAATTAGTGGCTGAGGGGGACATGATTCTAGAGCCAGACCCTGTGCTTCAAGAAGATCCATTATTGAAGGCATTGAAGGCAATGAGTGGTAATTCCTTAGAAGGTGTGCCTCTATTTAGTGGCAAAATGGATCTAGAATTAATCATGGAATGGATAGGTCTTGAAAATCACTTTGACTGTGATAGTGTGACTGAAGCTCAAAAAGTCAGAATAGCCAAGACAAGATTGAGAGGGACTACTCTCACTTGGTGGAAATTTGTCCAAGATGAAAGGGAAAAAGGAGGAAAGAACCCCATAACTAGTTGGAAATGTATGGTGGAAAAAATGAAGGAAACTTACCTTCTTGATGATTATGAAGTGAAATTACATAAGAAAAGGCAGAATCTAAGGCAGAAAGACTTAGAAGTTAGTGCCTATATAGAAGAGTTTCATAAGTTATGCTTAAGATCCCATGTGATGGAAGAAGAAAGCTTAAAAGTGGTAAGCTATCAGAATGGTCTCAAATGTAGTATTCAAGAAGAGATAAGTCTCTTAAGCCCCATGACTGTACATTAATGCTATCAACTATCTCTCAAGGTAGAAGAGAAGTTAAAGAAGAAACAAGATTCAAACAATAGAGACAGGGGACGAGACAATAGAGGTCATAGAGGAGGATATGGATGAAGGAATCCTGAAGCTAAGAATCAGAGTGAGAACAAACTCATAGAGAATCAAGGAGAACCCAGTAACACTAGAGGTGGTTACAACCAAGGCAGAGGTTCAAATAAAAGTTCAAGAGGAAGAACTGATAACCAAGGAAAAGGAACTTACTTCTCTTCAATGAAGTGTTATAACTGTCAGTAGTTTGGGCATCCTACATATAGGTGTCCTGCAAAGAACTCTACTTTGCAAGGAGGTGAGAAAATACCTAACTATGTGAAAGAAGAGTCTTCTAGCAGCAAGACTACAGAGGTCCCCATAGGATCAGAAATGGGAGAGCATTTGATGGTTCAGAGAGCACTCCTCAAAGAACCCATCAAAGAAGAGCCAAGCTAAAGAAGATCTTTGTTTCAAGTCAACTGCAAGGTACTCGGTAAGGTCTGTAAAGTTATCATAGATTCAGGTTATACTGATAATATAGTTTCTTTAGAAGCTATCGAGAAGTTAAAGCTGACAAGGATACCTCATACTAATCCTTATAGAATTACTTGGTTGAATAAAGATCAACATGTAATAGTCAATGAACAAGCTTGGGTAGAATTTTCCATAGGGAGGTATAAGGAAAAAGTTTTGTGTGACATCCTAACCATGGATGCGTGTCATCTGCTATTAGGTAGACCTTGGCAGTTTGACCGATCTGCAGTTCATGATGGAGTTTAGAATTCATATTCCTTCAAGAAGGATGGAATAAATTTCAAGGTACAGTCAACCTTGGAAGAGAAGAAAGAAAAGAAAAAAGGTCCCAACCTACTGTTGGTTTGTGAGAAATAATTCTTAAAGACATTAGAAGAAGATGGAGTAGGCTTTGCTTTGGTTTTGAAACCAAAAGGTGAAAAGGGAAATAAGAGGGAAGAGTAGCCTTTAGAGATCCAAAGGTTTTTAACTCAATACGAGGCCATAGTTAGTGATGGTCAACCAACTATCCTACTATCTGAGAGCCCTATTAGTCATCAGATTGACTTTATCCTAGGAGCCTCACTTCCAAACAAAGCTACTTATAAGATGACCCCACAACAGAATGTAGAGATTTCTAACCAAATCCAAGAACTAATTGACCAAGGGTTGATTAGAGAAAGCATAAGTCCTTGTGGTGTTCCTACAGTACTAGCCCCAAAGAAAGATGGTACTTGGAGGTTGTGTACCGATTCCAGGGCCATAAATAGGATAACTATCTAGTATAGGTTCCCTATACCAAGGATAGAAGATTTGATGGATTGTCTTGGTGGAGCTAGATATTACTCCAAGATAGATCTTAAGAGTTGATATCATCAGATCAGAATTAAAGGGGGAGATGAGTGGAAGACTGCTTTTAAGACCACTGAAGGACTGTATGAGTGGATTGTTATGCCTTTTGGGTTGTCAAATGCCCCAAGAACATTTATGAGATTGGTGAATGAGGTTTTGAAGGACTTCATTGGAAAATGGGTTGTAGTGTACTTAGATGACATCCTGGTGTTCAGTAAAAGAAAAGAGGATCATCTTAGACATCTGCAATTGGTAATGCAAAGATTGCATGAAGAAAAGTTTATGATCAACTTGGAAAAGAGTGAGTTCATAAAGCAAGAGTTGGTGTATCTAGGTTTTGTTATCTCAGAAGGTAACTTGAAGATGGATATCAAAAAGGTGGAAGCAATTCTGAATTGACCTACACCAAAGTCAGCAACTGAAGTTAGGAGTTTCCATGGTTTAGCATAGTTCTACCTGAATTTCATTAAACAATTCAGTGAAATCAGTGCACCTATTTTAGATACCATCAAAGGAGGTATGAAAGCCAAGTTCCAATGGAATGAGTAGGATGATGAAGGATTTGAGAATTTGAAGAAGAGAATAGCGACTCAATTGATATTGATACTTCCTAGTTTTGAAAAATTTTCTACTGTGGAGTGTGATGCTAGTAACATTGTTGTCGGTGCAATCTTGAGTCAAAAAGGGAAGCCAGTAGCCTTTCACAGTGATAAGCTCAGTGATGCAAAGAGGAAGTATTCCTCATGTGATTTGTAATTGTATGCATTAATGAAAGCACTAAGGAAATGGAGACATAATCTCCTTCCCAAGGAATTTGTAGTCTTTACCAACAATCAGGCTTTGAGTTTTCTAAGTTCACAGGACAAACTAAGCCATAAGCATATGAAATGGGTGGAGTACATCCAAGCCTACACCTTCACTATAAAGCATAAGAAGGGAGTGCAGAAAAAAGTAGCAGATTCATTGAGTAGAAGGTTACTCACAGTGCAATAAGTTCAGCTAAGGAGCATTGGCATTGAAAGCTTCAAAGATCTGTATCCAGTAGATGAAGATTTTGCAGCAGCATACAAGGTATGTCAAGAGTATCAAAATCATTTTCATAGTGAGTATTCAGAGTATACTCTTCAAGAAGGTATTCTATATAAGGGATGACAACTCTATGTATTGAGAGGTTCCATGAGGGAGAACCTAGCACAAGAAAAGCATAATGGTTCCTTAAGTGGACATTTTGGGTTAAATAAGACTCTAGTGTTAGTCAAGAGGTATTACTATTAGCCAAGAATGAATTGGGACATCCAAAAGTATGTAGAGACTTGTATGATTTGTCAGAAGGCAAAAGGGACTTCATCTAATGTAGGATTGTATCAACCCCTTCCTATCCCAAATAGTTCATGGGAATGCCTTAGTATGTATTTTGTAGTTGGACTACCAAAGACCAAGCAAGGAATGGACAACATCTTTGTGATTGTTTATAGGTTCAGCAAGATGGCTCACTTTGTGCCATGCAAGACCACACATGATGCATGTTACATAGAAAATATGTTTTTTAGAGAATTAGTGAGGTTACATGCATTACCTTTGAGTATTGTATCAGACTGAGACTCCAAGTTTATTAGTCATTTTTAGAAAACCTTATGGAAGAAGCTTGGTACAAATTTTTCTTTTAGCTCGACATATCATCCACAGACCGATGGTCAGACTGAAGTGGTGAACCAAGGCCTAGGAAATCTTTTGCGTTGCCTCACCAAGGAGTATGGGAAATCATGGGATCAGTTACTTGCTCAAGTAGAATTTGCATACAATGATACAATCAACAAATCCACTGGAAAGAGCCCTTTTGAAATAGTGTATGGGATTCATCCCCAGGGTATATGTGAATTAAGTGATCTTGGAAGCAATGCAGAGAGGAAGATTTTTCTCAATCCATGAAGGAGGTCCATGACTCAGTTAAAGAAGCATTTATTGAGAGTACAACTCACACCAAACCAAAGGTGGATACAAGGAAAATTATATTTAATTTATAGTTGGAGATTTGGTCATGGTGCACCTTAACAAAGCAAGGTTGCAGAAAGGAGTTCTGACTAAACTTCAGATGAGGAAGATAGGCCCTTGTGCAATATTGGAAAAATATGGGTCTAATGCTTATAAAGTTGATCTTCCTGCAGACATAGGATTATCTCCTATTTTCAATGTGGCAGATTTGGTATCCTATAAAGGACCAATTCCCGAAGGAGATTCTGATCTCACAACTGATACTAAGGATCTCAGAGAACTCAAACTTTATGTTACACCAAAACTACAGGTTGAAGAGATTTTGAATTCAAGAGTTGCCAAGCAGAGTAGATGACAGACCTATATAGAACATCTGGTAAAATGGCAAGGACAAGCTGATTCCGAGTCTACATGGGTACTAGAAATTGATTTCAAGAAGTTAGGCATCGATCCTAGCTTACTCCAATCACCTAAAAGTTGATTTATTTTTGTTTAGGGAGTATGGTGTAGGAGCACCTAAGTTTAGAAACATTTCTAGGATAGAAATCTTTTCGGTTTGTAAGGTATTTTGTTCCACCATTTTTGTAATGACTGAGGTCAATCGGTGAACAAACACCATAGTTGCTAGATAGTTGTTTCCTAGCAATTGAAGATTGATGATTTGTAGAAGTGTGTGTTGAGGTAGTTTATAAACCTTTGGAAATGCAACAAGGCCCTAGAAACTAAAGATTGTTGATATGTAGATAAGCGATGCTAGTGCTCGGGAATGTTCATCGGTAACATCCCTTGGGAATGTATGTCGGTTGTGTTGCTCGGTGATGTTTCCCGGTGTCGATGTTTGTTTTCGAGTTTTTGTTCTGATGCTCAGTGTTGAAGATTCTATGTTCACCAATGATATTTATGTTGCTTGGTGAAGTTAACACTGGCGCTCGGTAATGTCGGTTAATGACCCAGGAAATGTGGGATGTGACATTTGTGACCAGTTGGGTCAACTAAAATGACTATCAACGTGTCAATTTTTCTTGGAATGAATAGGGACACCTATTCCAAAAATGGAAGGGTCATTTATGGCTCTACCAGGCCACTTGTGCAAGGTGGTTGAAGTTGTTGAAGGAGCACTAGATATTTTGGAGATATTTATGAGAGAGATATAGTTGAAAGCTTTTGTAAGAGAAGTAGTGGGAGTAAAGAGTAGACAAAAGACAAGAACGCATGTATTTTGTAATAGAGTAGAGTTTGTGAATACAAAAACATTTGGAGAATCATCTTGAACATTTGTGTGATGGATTCCATGTGCAGTGTGTTTTATTGTGTTATTCAGGTTGAACCAGTCGGTTTATCTTGGAGAGTGGAACTATCCTGTTAGATTCCACAACATGAGATAGTAGCCTTATGGCGAGAACCAGGTCTAGAGAACTTTAGGTGAAGATCTTAGTGACTTCCTCAATTTAGGGTTTGATAATACCCTATAAGACCCATTCAATGACCTTGAAGTAGAGTTAGGCTGACTCTCGATAACAACTAGACTTTGATTCTACATCATACCGAGTATCATGATTGTAGAAATGGTTAGATCAATTGTTATTTTGTCATTGATGTCAAACAATTGATTATTGATTTTTATTATGTTATCATATCTTAAGAGGAGAAGTTAAATGGGTGACAAATACATATTAGACAATTATGAAGTAATGTTGATATAGTTTTTTTCTACTATATATTTGATGTTATCAAGTCAGTACAATTGATTGATTAAGTCATAAATTGGAAAGAGTTAAGTTATGACTGAAAGAGTTACTTTATCGAGCTAGACAGAGTCAGTCAGTATAGATTTATGTAAGTGGTCATAGTTATCGAACACTGAGTGAAAGACAAGCATCGAGCATCGAAGATGAGTTAGACACCGAGAAGTGAATGAAGATAGTTACTGAGTTGCAAAGCAAGTTTACCGAGTATAGGATATTGATTGTAAATGATGATAAGATCAAATTTAATGCAAAGCGATGATGAGCTAGATGAGGATAAGAATTAAACAAAGTTTATTAGAAGATCTACGAATGTGAAAATTCAATGAGAATATCTAAGGCGAAGATCAAGTGGTTAAACCTAATTATGTGAGTTCCAAGAAAAGTTCAAGTTCTGAGGTAAAAGTGTAGTGGTTTACCAAGTTGAGATTTATGAAGAAGATGATTGAACAACATAGCACAAATGGTGGAAAATCTAATTAAGGAGATTAAGAGGCAAAAGTATGTCTATATAAAGAATGAGAAAAAATAGAAACAAAGAGAGAGGCTTACGAGTTGAACAGAGAAGAAGAAGAAGCTGAAGAACAATATTTACCGAGCACAACAAAGAAACAAAGATTGAAGAATCTACAGTATGAGAAAGAGATAAATGGAGTATGTGATGCTAGTATTCAATTAAGCATAAAGGATTCGACACAAGCAAAGGTAGTTGCTATATTTATAGATCAAAGTTTATACTGTTGAGCTTATTAGTATTTGTAATAGAGAAATCTCTTAACTGAGTGGATTTAACATCCTATTTCTAAATCGTAGAAGTAGGTGACATTCCAAAAGAGTGTTTAAAGACCTCTAACAAGGCCACTCCTAATGGGTGAAGATATTAATAGATCTAAGGTAAATCCCCTAATAGGGTCACATTTAGAAAATGTGTTTGTAATCTTTAACATGATAAGTTCTTAACAGAGCATACTTCATAAGGGTGCATTTTTATTGTGGGTCACAATTCCCACAGAGGTTTTCCCAAATTGGGTTTCCTCATTAAATCTGGTGTCAATTGAGTTCAATATGATGTTAATTAGTTTGAATGATTTATTTACATATTTGAGATGTATGGTTGTTTAAGTTATTAAGTTGTTCGGTGAATCAGTTATTACTGTATTCATTTCTACAGAGTGAATCAGTGAGTTAAGTTTTAAGTGTTTAGATTTGATTTTGTCTGATTCACCCCCCTCTCAGTGGACCAACAATTGGTATCAGAGCTAGTTAATCTAAAGTGATAGGTTTAAAAGGACTTGAGTTAAGATCAAAAGATGTATAAGAGGGAAGCACCGAAGTTGAATAAGGATCATTTATCTACATGGAAAAGTAGAATGAGGTTGCATGTGCCTAGAGTAGGAGAGTATGAAATTAATTTTCTTGATAATGAATATGTTTCACCGACTACTGCACCTTTGACAATCAGTGAGCAAATATAGAAACAAGAACACACACAAGTTATGATTGAGATTTATTCTACACTTACCGACCAGGAATATGATGAAATTGATGGATGTACTACTTTGAAACAAATGTGGGATAAGCGTATTTTGACCTATGGTAGAGATCAACATGTTCAGAAGGCTAAAGAAGAAATTTTGAGAGGTGAATTTGACTCTATGAGGATGAAAGGAGAGAACATAATACATTATAGTACAAGACTTAAGGAGACTGTTAATTCTATCAAAGGAGCTAGTGGCACCATAATAGAGGATGATGTTACAAGAAAGATTTTGAGAACCCTGCTACCGAGTTATTCTATTTGTGTATATGCTATACAAGAGCTAAGATCTATTCCCCAGATGAATGTTTGACTGGATGCTACTATTGGTAAGTTAACTGCATTTGAGTTAAATGATTTTGACAATAGTTTTCCTGCTACATCTAAGATTGAATCTACATTTAAGTCTACCTTAAAGATTGGAAAAGTTAGGGAAGTTGCAGCCAGGGATGGATCTTTGAGTAGTGCTAGTTAGAAATTTTATAGTTGTACTGAAGGTCTTGAAGAGTTATTTACTCAATGTGATGAGAATGAGAGAGAATTTGAAGCTTTGTTGGCTATAAGGCTACAAAGAGGCAAAGGCAAATACCAAGGTAAGTTACCCTTGAAATGTTTTAATTGTGATAAAATTGGTCATTTTGCATCTAACTATCATGAGAAAGATGAGGAAAAGAAAGATACCAGAGATAAGGACAAAAGAGAAAACAGATTCAAGAGATTCAGAGACTGCAAAAACAAAGGTAAGAAATCTTGTCATATTACTAATGAAGGACTAAGTGATGATGATTCAAATGACAGTGATGATGGAAATACATTTTTTATGTTGCTATTAAAGTTGATTTTGAAGATGAAAACAAAGAAGAACCAAGAGCCCTAATATCACAAGTAAGTAAGAATGAAACATGGATTATAGATAGTGGTTGTTCACATCACATGACTGGTGACACACTTAAGTTTATTTCTTTGGAAAATCATGATGGAGGATTTGTTATATTTGGTAATGATGCTCCATATCCTATGAAAGGAAAAGGTTCTATAATTCTACTGAATAACACAAGATGTGATGATGTTTATTGCATTGAAGGCTTAAAGTATAATCTGTTGAGTGTTGTACGGTTAAATAATATAGGTCACCGATTGGAATTTCAATATAGAAAGGTGAAAGTATTTGATAAGAAAGATAATCTGATTGCTACAGGAGAACAATCTAAAGGTAATTTATTTTATCTTGATACTTCTATGAAGATTTTTCTATTTGCTAAATTCAAAGATGTTTGGTTATGACACAAAAGGCTTTGTCATGTTAATTTTGACAACTTAATCAAAGTGAGTAATAATAATAGAGTGAGAGGTCTACCAAGATTGGAGAAACCTAAGAATGCTATGTGCAGAGAATGTCAGATGGGTAAGATGACTAAATCTAGTTTTTCAAGAAAGACTTATGTTACTCAAGGAATTTTGGATTTAGTGCATACTGCTTTATGTGGACCCATGAGAAATCAAAGTTATTATGAAGACATATATTTTATTTTATTTGTGGATGATTATTCTAGAAGGATGTCTGTAATGTTTTTAAAAGAAAAGGATGATGCATTTCAAATGTTTAAGTGGTATAAGGCTAGAGTTGAAATAGAAATTGGAAGACAATTGAAATGTCTGAGATCTGATAGAGGAGGTGAGTTTACTTATGATAAGTTTACATTATTTTATAATGAGGATGGAATTAAGAGATAGTTGTCAGCACCGAGGACACCACAACTGAATGGAATTGCTGAGAGAAGAAATAGATATATTGTTTATTGTGCTAGGACACTGATGATTGAAAAAGGAATTTCACAGAACTTTTGGAGAGAAGTTGTGAGTACTTCTATTTACACATTGAATCGAGTACAAATGAAGAAAGGTACCAACAAGACACCTTATGAAATCTGGTATGAACACAAACCTAATGTCAGTTAATTTAAAGTTTTTGGAAGAAAATATTATATTCTTAAAGATTCTAGAGAATGAAAGTTTGATTTGAAAGGATAAGAAGGAATATTCTTAGGATATTCTATGAGGAGTAAAGCTTACAAATGTTTGAACAAAGTTACTAACAAGATGGTGGAAAGTGAAAATATAAGAATCGATGAATTTAGAGAAAGGAATGATGAAGATAACAAGAAGGAACCTGAGGATTAAGAGAATTTTGTATATGTACAACCTGATGTTCCTGATACCTTACCGAGAGCACCTACCAAGGAGGAAGATGAACAAGGAGTTCTACAATCGAATGTTGAATTTGAAGGACTGAGACCTAACGAGCCTATTTTGGAAAAGTATGTGAGGAGGCACCATTCCCCAAAAAAGGTTATTGGAAATAAGGATGTTGGAGTGATGACTAGAACCAAGGTAAGAGACAATACATGTTTGATATCTACATTTGAGCCAAAGAAAGTTAAAGAAGCACTAGATAATGAAGATTGGATGAAAGTAATGAAAGAAGAGTATGATCAAATTGTGAAGAAAAAGACATGAACATTAGTACCTAGGCCTCAAGACAAAAATGTTATTGGTACTAAATGGATTTTTAGAAACAAATTGAATGATCATGGAGAAGTTATCAGAAATAAATCTAGATTGGTTTGCAAAGGTTATGCACAAGAAGAAGGCATTGAATATGGAGATAATTTTGCACCTATTGCTAGATTGGAAGGAGTTAGAATACTTCTGGCTTATGATTCTTACAAAGGATTCAAGGTATATCAAATGGATGTTAAGTCTGCATTCCTTAATGGGATACCTGAAGAAGAAGTATACATTGAGCAACCTGAAGGATTCATTGAGAACACTAACAAGAAAAAGGTATGTAAGTTACATAAAGCTTTATATGGTTTGAAACAAGCACCCCGAGCATGGTATGAGATATTTCACTCTTATCTAATCAAAATAGGATTTCAAAGAATAAGTGATAACAATAATGTTTACTTGAAGTGTGATAGTGACAACAAAGTTTTGATTGCTGAAATTTTTGTTGATGATATTATTTTTGGAGGTAATGACACCTTATGTAAATGATTTACTGATGAAATGAGAAAAGAGTTTGAAATGTCAATGATTTGAGAGATTAAGTTCTTTCTAGGTCTAAAAATACAACAAGTTACTGAAGGGATCTATATTACACAATATAAGTATATCAAAGAGATCCTCAAAACCTTTGGTATAGATTCCAAGCCTGTTCAAACACCTATGGTTACTGGATGTAAATTATCAAAAGAAGATGAGACACAAGAGGTGGATAATACTCTTTACTGATCCATGATTGGTAAATCTCAGTATGTTGTTCACAACAGACCTGATATAGTACACGATGTTGAGAGTGTTGCAAGATTTTCTTCTAATCCTAAGGAAACACATATGTCTATAGTAAACAAGATTTTGAGAAATCTGAAAGCCACATAAGAATTTGGTTTACTATACAAGAAAGGAGGTGCTTTTGATTTGTAAGTCTACAGTGACATAGATTGGGCTGGAAACATTGATGACAATAAAAGTACTAGTGGAAGCGCATTCTTTCTAGGTGAAAGATTGGTCACATGGCTAAGAAAGAAGCAAAGTTGCATTTCACAGTCTATTGCCGAGGTAAAATATGTTGCTGCTACTATGAATTGTGCAAATATAGTATGGATTAAACAATTACTTGAAGGTATACAAGAAGAGATCAAAGATCTGGTCACTATTTTTTGTGATAATACAAGTGCTATTAATATATCAAAGAACTCGGTTATGCATTCAAAGACCAAGCACATTTCTATCAAGTATCACTACTTGAGAGAACAAGTTCAAGAGAAGAATGTGAGATTGGAATATGTCAATTCAAAGGAACAATTGGCTGATATCTTTACAAGCCACTACCTAAAAATGCTTTTGAGTATCTCAGAGGTAAATTAGGGGTTCTTCCCCAATCCAATATTCACTAAGAATCAAGAGGCATGCTTCATTAATTCTATATTTCATTAGAATGTCTATTATTGAATTGATGTTAGTGTGACACACTTTAGGAGTTTCTTGAAGTTGTGAGATTTTTGTATGCAATGTTTTATGAGTACATGTTAGGTATAATCCACTACTGGAACAAGTTTTCAGGAGTATGACTTTTTGGCATTGTTGTCAAAGAGGGAGAGAATGAACTGATAATATTTACCCTTAAGGGAGATATTGATGATAGAGGGAGACAATGAATTGCTGCTATTTACTCATGAAGGAGAATCAAAATTTATGCTGCAAGAATCAAAAGATTTATCCAAGAGGGAGATTCAGATTGAGAGATCAGAGATCAAAGTGGAACAAAAATATCAACTCAAAGGGAGTTCAGTTATGTATTTGATTCATCAATTTTTATAACACTATTATAGTGGTTTCCATCAATGCCAAAGTGGGAGATTCTTAATCAAATGATGAAGACGATGAAGACCGAGTGATACCGAGTATCATGATTGTAGAAATGGTTAGATCAGTTGTTGTTTTATCATTGATGGTATAGAGTTATGTAAGTAGGTCACAGTTACCAAACACCAAGTGAAAGACAAGCACCAATCACCGAAGATGAGTTAGACACCGAGCAGTGAATGAAGACAGTTACCTAGTTGCAAAGAAAATTTGTCGAGTATAGGATATTGATTGTAAATGATGACAATATCAAATTTAATGCTAAGAAATGATGAGATGGTTGAGGATAAGAATTAAATGAAGTTTGTTAGAAGATCTACAAACGTGAAAATTCAATGAGAAGATCTAAGGAAAAGATCAAGTGGGAAAACTTGATTATGTGAACTCCAAGAAAAGTTCAAGTTCTGAGGTATAAGTGAAGTGGTTTATCAATTTGAGATTTATGAAGAAGATGATCGAATGACATAGTGAAGATGGTGGAAAATATAATTAAGGAGATTAAGAGTAAAAATTATGTCTATATAAAGAATGAGAAAAAAAAAGAAACAAAGAGAGAAGCTAGCGAGTTGAACAGAGAAGAAGAAGAAGTTGAAGAACAACATTTACCAAGCAGAACAAAGAAACAAAGATTGAATAATCTACAGTCTAAGAAAGAGATAAATGAAGTATGTGATTCCAGTATTCAATTAATCATAAAGGATTCGACACAAGCAAATGTAGTTTCTATATTTACAGATCAAAGTTTATATTGTTTCTTATTAGTATTTGTAATAGAGAAATCTCTTAACCGAGTGGATTTAACCATCCTATTTGTAAATCCTAGAAGTAGGTGACATTCCAAAAGAGTGTTTAAATGCCTCTAACAAGGCCACTTCTAATGGGTGAAGATCGTAACAGATCTGAGGTAAATCCCCTAACAGGGTCACATTTAGCAAATGTGTTTGTAATATTTAACAGGATAAGTTCTTAATCGAGCATACTTTAGAGGGGTACATTTTTATTGGGGGTCACAATTCCCACAGGTCAATTGTCTCAAATTCTACAATCTTCTAATCAATTTGACCTAAAAATTAGAGGGTAAGAAATTTTCTTTCATCTTGTTCACCATCCTATCCCAAGATTTGATCTTATCTTTACCTCTACTCCTCCTATCACCATGCAAATTGTTAATCTTTTGAACTAGAATAACAGAGAAACAAAAGATTCTTAACATAAAACACACAAGAATAGATGACACAAAAATACTAATAATTATCCTAGGAAAACCCTCCAAGTTGAGGGAAAAAACCCAGGCACACCAAGAAATGATGCTTTATTGATAAAGTAATAGAGATATGTGTACAATGCTTCAAAGTGAAAAAGCAATCCATATACTACACATAGAACCAGTAATATAATGCATGTCTAATATCCAACCAATGCACAAGACAAATAAATATATAGAAGAATTGACTCTTGATCTTTGAAACTAAAGACTCTTTAGATTCCAAGCACAAGTATCTTCAAATCAAATGGATGTCTCTTCACATCTCCATGCAAGTCTTTTCAATTTTGAAATGAAAGACCCTTCACATTTCATGGACAAGTTATTTTCCTCCAGGAGAAAGATAACTCCCGATTCTATATAACATCAACACTCCCTCTTAGCTAGGGAGGTATCTTTCCAGATTCTCATGTCATGGATTCTCTCAACATGACCCTCACAATGGCTACACTCATTGTGAAAAAACTAATTTTTTTATGACAGATTCTCTCAATGTGATATCGTCATCTCAACATGATGTTCACCATGGATACTCCCAGAGGGTGAATAACAAAAGAGATAAGCCACGGAGTCTCTCACATGAAATCCACCATAGCTACTCCCAAAGGGTGGAACAAGGCCTTTCACCTCAAACTTCTTTCGCAAAGAAGAATGCATTAACAAGGGATTGCACCTTGAACTTCTCCCTCATGGAGAAGAGCTCATTAACACGAGATTGCACCTCAAACTTCTCCCTCTTAGAGAAGAACTCATTAACAAGGGATTGCACCTCAAACTTCTCCCTCTTGGAGAAGAAATCATTAAAACACATAAAATATCATCTAAATGATGAGACTCCCTATCAACTGGGGAATCATTCTCATGGCTTTAATTATCATAATACTAGGAAATTGGCTCTAATATTTTTCCAACAATGAGATTTTGTAGTCACACTGCTACACAAGCTTATTGATCCTCTGCAAAGGACTTGGAATTCTATATCTGCCACTCAAGCTTCCTCTAAATCTGATTTTTGCAACTGAATAGTTTCCCTCTTAATGTCATTTCTTCCTCTTCAAAGAAACTAATTACAATGATAATCTGAATAGGTTCTTTCTCTTTATGAAGTTATGTACCACCAATTCAGTCCCATGGCTACATGCAACATTCCCATGTTCATTTCTATAGCCTACAAGACTTTGCATGTAATCTCTCATCATCTCATTTCTTCTTGATCCATCCTGGAAGCATTTTTAGAGAGATTAGCAATAGTTCATAGAGTCAAACTATTCATAAAGATAAAATATATAGATCAATGCTAAAAGCATACATGATTCAATATTCTCAATATTATAGCATAAATTAACTACATAAAATTCATGATCAATATTCAAATACTTATCTCTTTATTACCTGAATTTCCTCGCAATCCTCATAAACATGAATGCCAAACATGTAAGCATAGATGAACATGAAAACATCTTCCCTGTCCAGGTAAGAAGATTCATCAAAGATTCTACCCTCCAAGGTCCTTCAACTACACATTCTCATATGAATCCCTCATTTTGAACAACATATTCAACTCCCCTTAGAAGTTACGATTCTTCTAGAATCCAATTGTTCTATTCTAGTTTAGATCTTTTCCTTAGACCCACTCTGATACCGTTTTAATGTTCAGAACCAGAATAGAAACACAATATTATTGACAAAAAACATGCAAGAATAGATGACACACAAAAAAAACTAATATTTATGTTGGGAAAACCCTCCAAATTGAATGGAAAAACCTAGCCACACAAGAAATAATGCTTTATTGATAAAACAATAGAGATCTGTGTATAATGCTTCAAACTGAACCAACAATCCATCTACTACACACATAAATAGTAATATAATGCATGTCTAACACCTAACCAATGCACAAGACAAAGAAATATATAGAATACTTGACTCTTCATCTTCAAAACTAAAGACTCTTTACATTCCAAGCACAAGTCTCTTTATTTCAAATGGATTTCTCTTTGCATCTCCATGCAAGTATTTTCAATTTCCAAATGCAAGACCCTTCACATTTATTGGACAAGTGATTCACCTTCAGGAGAAAGATAACTCCAGATGTGATATAACATCAACACAAATAATCTCACCAAAGTGAAGCATGACCTCTTAACTTAGTACAGGCATACTTTACCTTCTTGTCTTCATCGATACCTTCAAAATAAAAATACTTGTCCATAGATGGGATCCAATCCAACAAATCATCTACATCCAATTGGAAATCATAATTTGGTGGATTAAAATGTGGTCTTGTATTAATCATAGAAAGGGATCTAATAAACCTTTCGCTAATACATTTGGTACCAAATTGCAACGGCAGTGCCGTTGCAGTTTTTCCGTCACAACCTTGTCGTCGTTGCAATTGCGACAGTCTATTGTCGCAATTGCGACAACGACAAGGTTGTGACGGAAAAATTACAACGGCACTGCCGTTGCAATTTGGTACCAAATGTATTAGTGAATTTCTTCTCCTTGATCCATTTCGGGTTGTTCTTAGGCTTCTCCTTCAACTTGTTCTTCAATTTCTTCTTCAATGTCACTTACTTCTTCAATATGTTGATCTCTCCTCTGGGTCATTTCAACCACCTCCAATATGGTATAAATTTGTCTCAACATTAGGACTACACCTATTCCACCTCTAGCACCTCTCCTAGCCATATATGATGATTCCTCAGCAACCGCGGGTCAGATCCTTATTCTGTTACCCCACGAAAAACCAAATCAGGAACCAGACACTCAGGAGACAAGATCTATTCACCGCAATCAAAAACCTTCACTTTGATACCACCTAGTACAGTCAAGGTAAGATGATCCAATAAAATAAACAGTCCAACCTTGCAAGAAGAGTTACACAAAAGAAACTCAGATTTCATGAAGCCAATACACAAATATAGAGATTTATAAAATGATTACAAAGCTCTACAATAGCAGTCCACATGCCCAACTCAAATGTAAAAAACCTCCTTCAAAACCCTAGATTACTACCTTCAACCTCCTCAAACAAGAACCAAGACCCAACTTAAATACAAGACTGCGACCGAATAGGTCATCCTCAAGATTACATTTCCCAAGAAGAACAAAACATGTTACCAACTAACCCAGTCAGCCTTCGATCTAAGATCTTTAACAAATGAATAAATCACAAGGAGCCACATAAGAAAATGAGCCATAAGAACTGTCGATGAAGGAAATCCAACCCACGGTCCAAACACTGACCGACTCAATAATATGAAGAAGAAATTCTAAACATAGCCAAAGAATTCATCATAAATTTAGATGCGATACTCCAAATGAGTTGCGATCACAGGAAAATATCCCTTATGATGTGTAAAACACAAATCTACAACTGCAACCGCCAAGGATCTCTAGAAATTTAACTCGAAAAGAAACACAACTAGTGACTAGGAACAACAACTCACATGTTTTTTTGGTTGATGCAAGATTTCAATGAACCCAAGATGCTCCTGCATCAGTATCTATGTATGTGCATCTCTATATATGTATGTATATATATGTGTGCATGTATAAATGTACGCATGCATCTATGTCTATATATATATATATATATATATATATATATATATATATATATATAGATGTGTGTGTGTATGTATGTGCATGTAACTTCTAGGGGCGGGGGGAGTGGGGGTGGGGGGTCAGAACATGCGCACCCTAACTTGAAAGGTCAACAATATTAATTCTTATACACCCTATTTTACAATCCAAACTATGACATGTAATGTGATGATTGGGCCAAGTTGTGAACAATTTGACATGTAATGTGATGATTATTTGTGCGAGTCCTACAAGTGCAGATTACCTTACAATTGTATAGTGTGTTATACATTCAATTGAATTGCATTTTAAATTTAGTGGAATTTTATTCTACATTCAATTGAAGAGTGTTCTTGTTCTATTTGATTCCTTCTCTCAATATTATGTGTACTATTCTAGTGATGAACTATGACTGATTGAATGTTTGAAGCTGTTAAGTTTATGATCACCGAGCTGCAGAAAGTTAATGCAAGACATTAAATCATTTAATGTATTGTATTGTATTTTCATTGATGTCAACTTGATATAATCTGATTGGTCATATACATATTGTCAAAGAATTCTAAGAACCAAAGAGATAAAGGTTATGTGATCAATAATGCATAAAAGTTCAGTATACACCAAGTGACAACAAACACCGACAGACAGTGCACACCGATGGATAGATAACCCCGATAGAAAAGTCATAGTGATACCTTAGCAAGAAACCCAACCAAGTATTACTGATTAGAACCAAAGTGTATCCCAAGTAGAACAGAAAGAAAAAGTGTTACCTGGCGAACAGACAACCCCAATGGACAGACAACCCCGACGAAGAGAGATGCCCGAGGACAACTAAAGTCAAGAGTGAGCTAACAAGGAGTTAAACACCGATAAGAACTGAAGTTTAGAAATGAAAAAATACTTAGCTGGAAAGGCTAAATATGGAGTTAATTGATTGATTACATTTTTTTCATTGACCAATTAAAAGATATAGATAAGCTAGAGACTTAAAGCTGGTTTAGTCCAGTTGTCAAGGAGAAATCTGCGGGATAAAATTGAAGTATGTTTTAAAGCAAGAATGGTGAGATCTTTGGATCACGTCAAGAACAAGAAAGTCAAGGACTTAGAAATGGTGAAATCATGTCTATAAAAGAGACAAGATAATTTATTATGAATTAGGGGGAGGAGAATAGAAGAGGATACTAAAGAGAATCTGATGAAGAAAGAAGTCTTCATACAGTCCTGATCAAACAAGTTGAAGAACATAGCTAAAGATTTCTACGAACATCAAGCAACAAAGAAGCAACAACATCACTAAGAAGAAAGAAGTGGAGCAAAGGAACAGAAAAGAAACATTGATCAGAAAGGTATTATGAGCTTACAATAGATCTGAACATCTGCAAGTTTAAGTTGTATATATGACCAGATCATATACTGTTTCAGTTTAACCATTGATTTAGAAAATCTCTTAACAGAGTGGGATTTAACTATCCTTTAGATAATGAGATACATCCCAAGGAGTATCAAAATTTTTCTCATTACGATAGCATAGTGAAATTTTAGATATCAAGTGGTTAACTATTATATCTAAATCCTCTAAAAAGGTCACACTTAATAGTGTGTTTGTAACCTTTAACAAGGTTGGCTCTTCACCGAGCTCACTTCAGAAGAGTGAAAATTTTGGGTTACCGATCCCAAGTGGTTTTTCCCTTAACAAGGTTTCCATGTTAAAAATCCATGTGTCAAATGTGTATACGAGTCATTTATTTGATGTTTTTCTTTACACATTACTAAAACAGGATTGATCGGTAAACACTAAGACATTTACTGTATTTCGGTAAAGACTAGAACGCTATTTAGTAAAGCTTAAGAAAAAGGATTAATAGTGAACTTCGAGCAGTAGTTATTTGATAAGATTGTTTAAGGGCATAAATCTTGTAAGACTGAAGATAACTAGAGGTTTATAATTGTGGTATAAAGTTTTGGATTAATTTTTGAGGCCACTGATTTACCCCCCTCTTAGTTATTCTAACAATTGGTATTAGAGCTTGTGTGCTTAGAAGGAAGGTTTCAAGACCTAAGCAAAAGATCACAAAATAAGAAAAAGGATGTGCCTAAGTTGAACAAGGACAACTTTGCATCATGGAAAAGTAGGATAAGACTCCACCTATCAGGTATTGGAAATGATGTTACTTAATACTTGGATACTGAATATGTGTTGCCTACTGGACCTCACACACTTGATCAATTGAGAGAAAATCATGAGCAAAATTATATGACGATAGAACCTGCTTCCTCACTCTCCGATACTAAATTTGAGGATGTCAAAACTGGCAGCACTGCAAAGAAAATGTGTGACAAATTGAAGCTAGTAGATGGAGGAGATGAAAATGTACGAAGAGCTAAGGTAGAAAGCCTAAAAGGAAAGTTTGATGACCTAAGAATGAAAGAAGGAGAAAACATCCCTCAGTACAGCTGTAGAATCAAAGAGGTAGTCAATGCTATCTGAGTAGTAGGAGGTGTAGTTGAAGAAGAAATAGTGGTAAGTAAAATCCTAAGAACCTTACTGCCTATTTATGCTATTAGAGCATCTGCTATACAAGAAATGAGAGTAGTAGAAAATAAAAATGTCACTCTAGGTAGTTTGGTTGGTAGACTTATTTCATTTGAGATGAATAAATTTGAAAATAGTGTCTTACTATCTATTGAGTTTGCATTCAAATATTCTTTGAAAATAAGTAAATCAAGTCATAAACACACTATGAGAAATGATAGTGAAAGTGATAGTTATGATCAAGAACTTGATGAAATTGAAGCACTAATGGATAGAAGATTGCAGAGAGGCATAGGTAGATACAAAGGTAAATTACCATTGGTATGTTTTAATTGTAAAGAGATTGGACACTTTGCTGCTAGATGTCCTAACAAAAGAAAAGATAAGTAATGACAAATCATATGAAAAGAAGATTGACAGAGGTGATAACAGAGATTACTGAAGCAACCAAAAATCTGACAGAAGAGATACCCGAGACTAAAAGGACAAAGGGAAGAAAGCTTGTTACCTGGTTGAGAACAAAGCTGGAGATACTGACACCGAATCTGATGAAGATATTGAGATGGTATTTTTTTCTATGAAGGATGATTCAAATGAAGAGGAAAGGTATGTTGAAACTGCACTCGTATCTAAGGTTAGTAAGAATGATGTCTGGATTATTGATAGTGGCTACACTCACCACATGACTGGAGATAAAGAAAAGTTTGAAACTTTTGAGTATTATAATGGTGGATTAGTAAGAATGGGTAATGACTCACCTTGTCTATTTGAAGGTAAAGGAACAATAATGTTGAATAATATGATCAGATGTGAAAATGCATATTGGGTGAAAGGACTTAACTATAATCTATTGAGTGTTTCACAGCTGAATAACATAGGTCACCAAGTTACATTTGAGAACAAAAAGGCAAAGATCTTTAATGAATCAGGAAGGTTGATCAGAATTGGTGAATAGACAAAAGGTAACCTATTCTATCTTGATGACATTAACACCACTTGTTTAATGGCTAGAAACAAAGACATATGGTTGTGGCATAAAAGGTTATGTCATGTGAATTTTTAAAACATGATTAGGATAACCAATAAAAGGAAAGTTAGAGGCTTACCGAGCATGTCAAAACCTGACCATATCATGTGTAAGAATTGTCAAAAAGGTAAAATGACAAAGTCTAGTTTCAAGAGAAAAACCAACACATCTCATGCTATTCTAGAATTAGTCCATACTGACCTATGTGGAACCATGAGAACAAAGAGATGCTATGGAAATAGATAATTCATTCTCTTTGTTGATGATTATTCTAGAATAATGATAGTTATGTTCTTAAAAGATAATTCATAAGCATTCAAGATGTTTAAATGGTATAAAGATATTGTAAAAAAAAAAGTGGTAAGGAATTAAAATTCTTAAGATCAGATAGAGGAGGAGAATTTATTTATGATGAATTCACTAACTTTTGTAATGAGCATGGAATTAAAAGACAGGTTTCTGCACCAAGAACACCACAAAAAAATGAGATTTCTGAAAGAAGGAATAGATCCATTGTTGATTGTGCCAAAACACCGATGATTGAGAAAGGCACCACTCAAACATTCTGGAGGGAAGCTATCAGTACTGCTGTCTACACATTGAACAAAGTTCAACTAAAGAAAGACACCAAAAAGACACCTTATGAGCTATGATATGGATGCACACCCAATGTTTGTTACTTCAAAATTTTTGGAAGTCAATGTTATATTTTGAGAGATGATAGAAATGGAAAGCTTGACTCCAAATGTGAAGATAGAATCTTTCTAGGTTATTCCACCAAAAGCAAGGCTTATAAATTTCTTAACAAATCCTCTAACATAATCATTGAAAGTGCAAATGTCAAAATAGATGAATTTTTAGAGAAAAATGACGAGAAAGAAGAAAAGAACCAAAAGACTACAACAGGTTTGTTTATAATGAAGAACCTAACACTCTGCCTGAGCAATAGTATATCACTCCCGAGCAATAGAACATTGCACCCGAGCATCAGGCTACAAACACCGAAAATCAGGAAATTGTTCAAAATGATGTACCAAGCGATGGAGATCAAAATGAAGGTCAAGATGATGATCATAATGATGAAAAAAGAGCTGAACCAATACTTTCCAAGTATGTCAGAATACACCATCCACAGAACCAGATCATAGGATAAGAAAAGGTTGGAATAAGAACAAGAAGTAAGTCCCTGAATACTAGATGTTTAATTTGTGATTTTGAGCCTAAATATGTTAATATTGCACTTGAAAATAAAGAAAGGGTCAGTGCTATGAATGAATAGATAGAGAAGATTGAGAAAAACAATACATGGACATTAGTACCTAGATTGGATGACAAGAATGTCATTGGTACCAAATGGATATTCAGAAACAAGCCGAATGAGAATGGAGAAGTCACAAGAAACAAAGAAAGATTAGTATGCAAGGGGTATGCATAAGAAGAAGGTATTGACTATGGAGAAACCTTTTCACTCATTTCTAGACTAGAAGGAGTAAGAATTTTACCTTCTTATGCTGCATTCAAAGGATTCAAGGTATACCAAATGGATGTCAAATCTAAATTCCTAAATGGAATACTAGAGGAAGAGGTATACATTGAACAAACAGAAGGGTTTGTTGATCCTAACAAGAGAAACATGTTTTGTAGACTACACAAAGCCTTGTATGGATTGAAATAAGCACCGAGAGCTTGGTATGAAAGATTTCACTCATATCTCATAAGTATTGGATTTGTAAGAACTAGTGAAAATAAAAATATGTACTTAAAATAAGATACTGATAACATTTTGATTGCTAAAATATTTGTTGATGATATCATATTTGGGGGTAATGATATGTTATGTAAATCATTTGCTAATGAAATGAGCAAAGAGTTTATGATGTCAATGTTTGGGGAGATCAAATTCTTTCTTGGTCTACAGATTCTTCAATAGGATGCAGGCATATACATCACACAATACAAATACATGAAGGAAGTTCTCAAGATATTCAAGATGGAAGACTCCAAGCCAGTTAGAAAAACTATGGGAACTGGATGCAAGCTGACAAAGGAAGACAAGTCAAACGAGGAAAATCAAACCTTATATAGATCAATGATTGGAAAACTCATGTATGTTGTACATACTAGACCAGATATATAGCACATGCAGTTGGAATAGTTGCAAGATTCTCTGCTAATCTCAAGGAATCACACATGACTATTGTAAAAAGAATTCTGAGATATCTAAAGAATACCAAAGACTATGGATTATGGTATAAAAGGGAAGGAAAATTTGAGCTGCAAGTCTATACAGATACTGATTGGGTTGGAAACATAGATGATAGAAAGAGCACAATAGGAGGCACATTCTTCATGGGTGACAAACTTGTCACATGGATAAGAAAGAAGCAAGGATGCATCTTAAAATCTACTGCAGAAGCTGAATATGTGGTTGCTGCTGCAAATTTATTTAACATTGCATGGATCAAGCAATTACTGGAAGGTATGAATATGAAAATTCTAGAACCAGTGATTATCTATTGTGATAATACTAGTGCAATAAACATATCAAAGAACCTTGTCATGCATGCTAAGACTAAGCATATTGCTATAAAGTATCCTACTTAAGAGAAAAAGTGCAAGAGAAAGAGGTGATACTGGAATATGTTCAATCCAAGGAACAATTAGCAGACATATTCACAAAGCCATTGCCTAAAGATACATTTGAGTACCTGAGAAAGAGACTAGGGGTCCGACCCCTATCTATTGGTCACTAAGCTGACTAGGAGGCTTCATCAGCCTACACACAATTAGAAGATCATTCATGTTGATGCAAGCAAAGAGATGGACTGCAAAGATATACCAGTACACAAAAATGTACTTATTTGCACTGAACACCAGAGTTATTGTATTGATGATGGAAAGGAAATTCAAGGAGTATATTATAAAAAAGGGGAAGGATATAGTTTGGAATTGCTATCAAAGGGAGAGATTATATCCATATGAAATATCCCTCATAACCATCCAAAAGGAGAGAAGTATCCTAAGGGAAAGATGACTTAATGGAGATAAATATATTGTTGTTAAAGGAAAAAGAGATATCCATCAAGGAGAGGAATAGTCAAAGGGAGAGAAAACATCAAAGAAGAGATTCTACATCAAAGGGAGAAATATAATCAGAAGTTGCTACATCTATCCAGTGAAGGGAATGAAGAATGAAGAAAGTACTCTACAAGAAACAAATCTAAGCTAGAAGAGCTTACCGAGAGCCAAATATTTGTATTGGTTATAAAATAATAAGTTTGGTAGATTGATGAACTCCAACTAATATATTTCATATTGTATTAGTAGTAATGTAGTATGTTTACATCAATGCAAAAGGGAGAGATTGATGAACTATAACCGATTGAATGTTTGAAGATGTTAAGTTGATGATCACTGAGCTGTAGAAAGTTAATGCAAGACATTAAATCGGTTAATGTATTGTAATGTCATTGATGTCAACTTGATATAATCTGATTGGTCATATACATATTGTCAAAGAACTCTAAGAACCAAAGAGATAAAGTTTATGTTATCAGTAATGCATAAAAGTTTAGTATACACCAAGTGACAACAAACACCGACAGACAGTGCACACCGATGGATAGAGAACCCTGAGATAAAAGTCACAGTGATACCCAAGAAAGAAACCCAAGAAAGCATTACTGAGCAGAACCAAAGTGTAACCCAAGAAAAACTGAAATCCAAAGTGTTATATGACGGACAGACAACCCCGACGGACAGAGACGCCCAAGGATAATTGAAGTCAAGACTGAGCTAACAAGGAGTTAAACACCGATAAGAACTGAAGTTCAAAAATGAAAAAAAACTTAGCTGGCAGGAGCTACATATGGAGTTAACTGATTGATTACATTGTTTTTATCGACTAGTTAAAAGCTAGAGATAAGCTAGAGACTTAAAGCTGTTTTATTCCAGTTGTCAAGGAGAAATCTACGGGATAAAACTGAAGTATGTTTTAAAGCAAGAATGGTGACATTTGCGGATCACGTCAAGAACAAGAAAGTCAAGGAGTTAGAAACGGTGAAATCTTGTCTATAAAAGAGACAAGATAATTCATTAAGAATTAGGGGCAGGAGAATAGAAGAGGATGCTGAAGAGAATCTGATGAAGAAAGAAGCCTTCATACAGTCCTGATCAAACAAGCTAAAGAACAGAGCTAAAAATGTTTGTTGACACCGAGCAACATAGAAGCAATAGCATCATCGAGAAGAAATAAGTGGAGCAAAGGAACATAAAATAAATATTGATCAAAAAGGTATCATGAGATTACAATAGATCTAAACATCTGCAAGTTTAAGTTGTATATATGAACAAATCATATACTATTTTAGTTTAACCAGTGATTCAAAAAATCTCTTAACAGAGTGGGATTTAACTATCCTTTAGATAATGAGATACGTCCCAAGGAGTATCAAAAAGTTTCTCATGAATATAACATAGTGAAATGCTCGATATCAAGTGATTAAATATTATATCTAAATCCTCTAACAAGGTCACACTTAACAGTGTGTTTGTAACCTTTAACAGGGTTGGCTCTTCACCGAGCTCACTTCAGAAGAGTGAAAATTTTGGGTTACCGGTCCCAAGTGGTTTTTACCTTAACAGGGTTTCCACATTAAAAATCCATGTGTCAAATGTGTATATGAGTCATTGATTTTATATTTTTATTTACACATTACTAAAATAGGATTGATCGGTAAACACTAAGACATTTATTGTATTTCAGTAAAGACTAGACTGCTATTCGGTAAAGCTTAAGAAAAAGGATTAATAGTGAACTCCGAGCGGTAGTTATTTGATAAGATTGTTTAAGGGCATACATCTTGTAAGACTAAAGATAACTAGAGGTTTATAATTATGTATAAAGTTTTGGATTAAGTTTTGACGCCACTGATTCACCCCCCCTCTCATTTATTCTAACAGTCTAGTTGCATTGAAAACCCTTAATAGTAAATTTGACAAAGTTGAAAATAAAATGAATTGAAAATTACTAAATCTTCTTGTTCAAATCTTCACTCAATCATCGTATTACATGTGACAAAACTGCATTGACATATCACTTAACAAAAAAGAACATAGTTTGAAACAAAACACATAGAAATTTGCTATAAACTAGCAACCAAAATCAACCATAATTTATGAGAAAATAAGTAGGAAAAGTAGGTGGTGGTGAGGTGGGAGATGACCTTGATGGTGAAACAGGAGCTATGTTCTCATTCCCTGATGATCCTTGAGAGCTACTCATTCTAGATTGTATTGGGATGCAATATCCATCTCTGCCAGCATATGTTGGGACCCCTCCACTGCAATTATGAAAACAAAAAAACAATAAATGGTGAATTTGGTGCACAATTATAAGATGTTGAATAATTTAGGATGTTTATGTTGATCATATCTCATAGTATAGGACGGCCTTCATGCAACGACATGGATGGAGTGTATGATTTGTTTAACAAATTCTTTCTTTCTATATCCATGCGCTGTTCCTCAAGCCTCATTTCCTCAGCCTCGTGTTTCTTCTCTCCCTTCACTCACTTTCTTCTCTCATCCTCCTTATTATCTTATTATTTCAGCCTTTCCTTTTCCTTATGTTGAATCTATTTTTCTTTTCTCTTCTTCTCATTCTTTTCCTTTTCCAATTTGCATGCAACATTGTTTTCTATGATCTTCTCTTTCTTCCTCTCCTTTTATCTCCTCTAGTTATTTATTCCTTACCTCCTGATCCATCAACAATTCCATGTAATTATCTGATGTTAACAACTAGGATTGGCGACTCAAGAGGATCCCTTTGTCAATCGGCCCGCCCTACTTTTGGTTGACGACATGAACATGCATCTTTAAGAACTTGGTCAATAATGTTTCCTGTTGAGAACCTGATGTATCACATACTTGTGACAATAAGATTTCATCTATTTAATACCCACCTTCACATGTTTCTTGTGTCATATCTGCATCCACATCACTATTTGGTTGCATACATTCTACATAGTAATGTATAATTTTTGACACAAATGCGGTGGGTGGTGTAAGGAAAGTAAAATACAAATATTGTTTAGGGGCTTGAAAGTCCACAACCATATTCTTAGCCCCTTTAGCCAACCATGTGGTTTCTATTCACTATGATGATATTCCAAGGCTCTTAGTTTCATTCTTTTCTAGGTGAACCAACTACACTTGTGAATTTGAATCATTCTCTATTGGTAGAACCAACTCCACTAGTGAATTTGAATGATTCTCTGCTGGCATATATTTATTTGGCACATCATTTCTATATAGGCTTAGCATGTTCTGCACTGCAGATACATCCTCGCCACCGTGAATTTCAAACATGTTTTTAGGCTTAATGTCTTCCATGTGTGCATCATGATTGAGGGGCCATATCCCCATCCTTTTTATTCCTACTACAATCTTAGAGACAATGCCTGTGTCAAAGTTTTGCTGCCAATCTATGCTAGTTTTTCCCTTCTGGTTTAAATATTGGTAAACCTAGCCAAACACGCGACCCTTTCTTTTTTAAAGTTAGATTTGAATGGAGAAAACACACTCACATCGAGGGGCTGGAGTTTGTGAGATGTGTGCTGGAAATGTAAGAAGGTCAATTCCAAGCATTCATGCCTCTTGGATGGTTGTCACAATAACATGGCTTCTGTGGCCATCAAATGTTAGCAAGTTCCTATTCATGGGTGAAACACCCCTTGGAATAGACATGGAAAAGTGGTGTAACCAATTTAGGAACAACTCCTTCATCATCAACACATGTTCTTGGGCTGCCATGCAAGCACTTGGTTCACATTTTGAAATGTAATTCAGTAACTTCTTCTTTCCTTTTAACAAGTAGAATCTTAGAATGGTTTGTCTAGAAGCATTCATGCACAAAATAATGGTAATCCATTCATGGATCTTGGGAATTATGTAGGAGACGTTACAAATTCCTCTTCTAGAAAGTACCCTCATAGCCCCATTTCTGATCGCCTGCATGCCAGTTTCATCACAATTCCATATGCAAGAAGTTCCTTATGGATTTTTAGTGTATGCTTTTGACAAAGTTTCGTAGAAGGCAGACCTACCATATGGTCTCAGATTCACTGCTTTATATTTGTCCAGGCCTTCCACTAACCATAGTGATAGTTTCCAGATGGCGGGCCTTAAACCCTGATCACCATGAATTACCAGGCATTCCGTCCATGAAAGGGGTGGGTCTGCTCTCTCATATATGAGCCAAAATTCCCTCAAGTTGAGAATCTCGAGCCCATGACTTATTGCAGCCATATCTTGGAACCACTCTATGATTTTATCTTCTTCTTTAGGGGTGGGATGATTGGGGGACCTTTCTTTGAGGTGGTTGTGAGACCACCTAGGCATTTGGAGAGTGTGGCTGTTGGAATACTCCATTTGTTTGACATTTCCCTTATCGACATGTCGTTGGCCTCAACATCTTTGACAACCCCTTCCATATTAGTTACAAACCTCTTCTGTTGCATCTTGACTTTAGGTGTTGTAGTAACCTATGATAAAAGTGTAACAAGGACTGAATTGCATTGAAGACGTTGTTCATTTATCACAATGGGAGGCAGAGGTGGGGTTTCAGACTCTGGAGGGAAGCATACACCTCTTTTCTGGGCAGCCAACCTTGTTTTTGGTCTTTGTGGTACCCGGGGCTCCTTCTCCTTCAAAAAATTCAAATTCCCCATCTCCCATACAATACAAACAATACCAAAGAATTTTTTTTTTCAATGCAATACTAGAATAAGTGAAACAATAAGATCACAGGTGTTTTGAAACTTGAAACCAAAATTGCAGTAGAGTGCACAATGTGTACCTATAAAATGGAATATAACAACCATGAAATTTTGTAGAGTAATGCTTGGCGAAGAATGTGAGCACAGATGCTTGAATGAAAAAATCTTCTGCATTTTACAATTTCCTAACAATTTAGTTTAATGTGTCTATGATGCTTGAACACAAGAGTTACGATTCCCTTGTTTCGTTTTATTTTTGTTTGACTGTTGCATCAACATGTTGTTTGTTTAATTTTGTGGAAAATTATAAATTGATATTTTTTAGAGATGATAATAGGGAGCATAAACAGTAAGACATGAACAATTATAACAATTACACAGGTATTTAGTCATGGTCAAAACTTTCCGGGTCAACTAGGTGAGGTGGGGTAGCTGGTTTGGGTTCTTTCAAAATAATTTTCTAACTGTACGCACGACAAGGAAGTGTGGGAAAGAAACTAGTATGAGTTTTAATGTATACCTTGGTAAAAACCCATGATGGGATTTTATTCGTAACTACTCTTTGAAGAATTTGTTTCTCTTAAATATTTTTGAGCACTCTCTGAGTTGTGGAACGTAGTTTTGTAAGAAATATCCATTTAGATAGTTGGTCTACCATGATTCTAGAATGACCTTGAATAGATACGAATAGAAACAAGGTGTGGTTGGTAGCATAAGTTCATCCCAAGGATATGGAACATGAAAGAAATTTTTAATTAGATGAGATTGGCTCACATCCATTCTTTTTGTGCTCAAATTCTTGGATATGGGATCTCCACTAGGCATTCTATATGGGGAATCCATCTGTGGGGTAAATGGGAGGAAGTTTCATAGATATATGCTACGATAGCTTCCTCTGCATCATTTGGAGGATAGGTTTCTATAAGACCTAGAGTTCTTAGTTTCTTATGGGATTTAAAATAGTTATCTCTATCATATTCATAGTTCTTCACAATATGATAGTGCTGGTCTCTGTTGCTTATATCAAAACGTAGTTGTGTCGAAGTCCATTGTCTAGCTCAAATTATGGTTTGTTGTGTACTTTCATCTGCATAATGCCTAACATTATAATTCTTGTGACATGATAGCAGGAGGATGTGAAACAATAAGTCAATGATAAGAAAAGTGGAAATTGAACATGAGTAGGAAGGAAATAATACAAGAAACAATAAACATTAGAGAGGATAGATACGATAGATAAGTGGAAATGAAATGAACATAAATGCAAATATAGAAGTAATTTATAAATTGAAAATAGATAGATATGATTCTTAAGTAGAAATGAAATGATCGTCAATGCAAATATAGTACTTTAAAAATTGAAAACAAAAAATGATCGATACATTTTAAACAATAGAAACGAGTTTCGAACACTAAGGAGAATATAGAAAGGATATAATAGTGAAAGCCAAACACATACAAATAATGTTAAATAGGAAGAATATTCAAAAATGTAACCGAAATGAACATGACGGGAAAAATAGAAATAAGGGTATATAAAATTGTAAGTGAAATGAACATGAAGGAAACAATAGATAGGAGTTTCGAACAGATAAATACCTCAAAAATTGGCTTCAATTCTTTGTCGTCTGCTTTGTTTCTTCTCCTTTCAAAAACTATAACCAAAATGAATATGTAGGGCATGGTAGAGGTAAGCGTATAGAAAATGGTAAGTAAAATGAAAATGAAGGAAAGAGCACAAATGAGAGTATACAAAACTTGAAGTGGTTTGAACATGAACGGAACAATAGAAATCATAGAAACGTGGATGTGTAAAAATTGTAAGTGAAATGAAAATGAATGAAACAGTAGGAAGAATAAAAACTTGGGTAATTACAAAATTGTAAGTGAAATGAACATGAATAAAACAATAGAAAGAACCCAAAACATACGAGGATGTGATAAACCATTAAGGGTATGGAAAACTTTAAAAAATGAACATGAAGGAAATAGTAGAATGGTTAGATGCGTGGAAATGATATGAATAGAAAAGGTAATATAGAAATAACGTAAACCAATAATAAACACATACATATATGGATAAATTGCTTCAATTCATACTACTCTATGCTTTGCTTTCTTTGTGCTCTTCGCTGGGTGTTGAATGCGATGAATAAGATGGTTTGAAGTCTACTTGTCTTTAATTTGTGTAGTCTTTCAAATTTGAATTTTGAATTTGAAGCTTTAGTTGCAAGAATTAATCTGATGGATGCTTTGAATTAAAATTTGATTGGTCTTTAATGGTTATTGGTGGACTTACACAACTTGATTTTGAAATTGCAGGTGGTTAATTGTTGAAGTGACCACATATTGTGTGCTTGAGGAGGAATGAAGATATATTTTGGTTGGAATGATGAGACAAAGTCTTGTCTAAGTGTTTAGGGTGGGAAAATCTACGTAGGTAGTACAAGACTAAGTAGTTGCAATGAGGTGGCAATTGGGAACATATTTTGGGTCGATGTTTGTCCGTGTTACACTATTTTGATTAATTGTGCACTGTGGAAGAGGTGGTGATCCTCATTTAAGCGTCTACTATTAACATGTAAGTGATCGACATGATGTGTATTGTAGGAATAAAATTTGGCTTTTTGTACAAAGTGGCCCACTTTAGCCTACATTAGAACCTGTCAGTGAGAACTGTAGATTGCTTGTCCGATAGGAAAAGGACCTAATTTTTGATTTAGTGCATTTATAAAATACAAAACTTGTCCTTATATGATATATTTTAATATGTATTAAGTTCTAGTTCTTTTTTGTTTGAATTTTCAAATCCACGTGGACAAGCTATGAGGTCCAAGTGCTAACGTGTGGGACCATATCAGCTCCACTAACATCGCACGTTTGGGACCCCGCACACTTATTGGCTCCTCTCCCCCATTGTCAAGAACATTGGTGGTATACACTACTATATGAAACCTCTTTCTTGTACGCTCAAAATACATAGAGAAACATGACATATTATACCTAATCAATCAAATGGTTTGGTTATCTAAATTTAGACACAACCAAATGGTTTTGGTCATGGTTTTATTCTTTTAATAAATTAAGTGTATAGTATGTATTATTGTATTACTACAATCTCTAATGTAACCTGCATTTGTGTAGTATGTAATTTTAGAAGTTTACGATTTATTAGTAATTGTATCATATTATCTGACATATATATATATTTCCAATTCTCTTTTCCTCCTATCTGTTCTAATGATGGATAACGTTTTATCTGAAATATATTTGATAAAAATTTGCATGATCCAATTTAGAAAAAAGCACATTGATTGTTATGGACCGTGGAAACTTCATAAATCTGAAAATTTTGGAAGTTTTTTTGTTTAAATATTTTATCTCTTTCATAATTTTTTTTTAATCTAAAATTATATTAATTTTTGTTAAGTATTATATTATACTAGAAAAGAGATATATTGTATTAATATAAAGAAAAATATTGAAATAGTTTATCAATAAGATTGCCTATAATAATGTGTACTACAATTAATTATATAATAAGATGTACTGGCATAATGATACAGATTTAAGTATAGAATTTTGTATGTTAGTTTTGAGCATTTTATTATTTTTTACCAATAAAAAATTTAAATGTATGTTGACAATTTTTGTTGAGTATTATATTATTTTAGGAAAGATATGTATTGCATTAATTTAAAGAAAAAGTCAATAGAATGACGCATATGATTGATTATATATTTTGTATAACAATTAATTAGGAATCACACTAAAGGAAAATGTCACAAAAGAGAGATTGATAAGTTAGTTTGATGAGTATTTTATGTTTTTTATAAAAATCATCTTAAGTTTATATTGACCTTTTATTAGGTATTATATTACTTTAGAAAAGACATGTTACGCTAATTCATGAATAAATGTGGTGGAAATGGTGTATTGACAAGTTATTATAATTAACTAGTAATTGCATTGTAAAATGCAATAGACACACAAATAGTGATCATAAATAGTTTTATAAATATTTAGCTTGAACTCATTTTATAAACAAATTTGTATGAGTTTCAAAAAGTTAATATCAATGAGTACCTCCCTTACTAAGTTGTGTGCCTTGTAATAAGGCATCTTGTTATTATAATGTTATACTATTAAAACTTACAAGATGAAATGAACTCTTATCTAAATGTTACCTTGTGGAGTTTTTTTCTACAAAAAATTAAGTTATAATAATTAAGATATCATTGTGTAAATATTTTTAAGGACTTAGATGTACATTTTCAACTAAATATCTCTATTTTCCAAGGGCCTAGATGCATTAAGCTTAGACTAGTAAATGTGAATATTTTGACTTCAAACAACTTGCATGATTGAAAACATTGGTATTAAAGAACAAATGGTTAAGACATGTAATATCAAGCTTGACATATTAGTTCTCTAATAGCCATGCTAAATATGAGTGATAATACATTCACAATGTGCCATAGATGCATCACGAATGCTAGATACACAATACCATATCCAATCTACTTTTGTCAATTCTATGACATTTCTTTCTTATCAAGATTAAAAAAAAGTAATGAAATAGAGTCAAATCTTAAAATGAGCCTTTCTTTATACTAAACAAAGTCAAATTATGGAAGAGATGGGGTAATTGCTGCTCCTCTCCTTATGTTGTCCTTTATGCCAAACACACTAATTGGTTAGTATGAATATGATCATTTGAATACAACTACACAAGCTCACATGGTTACTCTGGATCATTTGGATATGCTCATTCAGTACTTATTAGATGATGATTCATTTATCATATGTTTTTGGTTACATGATACATTTAGTGGCATTGCATCAAGCATGGTATATCTAGTACATTTCAGTTCATTATGGTTGGATCATTTGATTACACACTATTGATTCTTTGGAATCATAATACTTGCTTTGATTACATGACATAACAATCAGTGTTGTAGCATGAAGCTATTGACAAGGCACTTGAAACATAGTTTTGATACAATCAGAAAGTTGGTTATGTTTGTTATTAAAATAGATCAATTCACTCTTTATGCCTTGACATCAGAATGTGATTGTGATTATGTTTTGCAAATTGTAACATGCCTTGTTTATTCTACATAACTTGAAAGTCATTAGCAAAAATCAACATATGTTTGTAAAAAGAAAGCCTTTGGGTCGGCCTTTCTTAGTAAAGGAAATGTTAAAAGTGTTGTTGTAAGACACAACACTTAGCACCATGGTGCTAAGTTTGTGTCATCAACCTCTTGGGAGCATTAATGAAAATACATTGAAATGACATTCCTTCCTTATCGACATGCACTTTGTAGTTTTCGACATGAAGAGGCATTTTGTAATTATTGTTTTAATTAATCTCAAAGCTCGAAGAGCGAAACAACTCGAGCTAGAACACGACATCACAACGACAATTATCATGAGGTTTTTGATGACGCCAAAGGCAGAACAATTGCAAAGAGTTTGAGGAAGAATTTTGAAAGGGTGTGAAGAAAGATTTGAAGCATAGTCTGCGAGAACTTCAAAGAGATTTCAGATAAAATCTTTGTCGGGTGTTTTCCTTTCATATTTTACTGATTAATCTTTCTTTTAGTTTGTCATGGTTTGTGAGTTTGTTTATTCTATCTATCCATATTTAGTTGTCTCTATTTTAGTCCTGAATTTTTTCATTATCAATTACACTTAATCCTAGCTATATTTTTTTAATACTTGACAAATATTTGCATAAGGGTTATGTGTTTAATTGTTTTCAAAATAGAGAGTATGTTCTTTATGTTAATCATGGATAGGTTTTTGTCTGGTAACATTTGATACTAGGGTTTGTGTGTCTTTGCCTCTTATGGGTCTGAGATATCATTTTATGTCTAAGGTTGTTTTCCTTTCAAAGTTAAACATTCTTTTTATTAGCTTTGTTAAACCCTAGTTGAAAATATGATTGTTACTCTTTGTGCAAACTCTTGTAAATAAGGGTTTTGGTCTAACCCTAGTCTAACATATACTTGACAATTTAGTCATACCTTGATCATTGTTAAGTTTAGCATAAGGTTTTTCTGTTAAGTTCAATACATGATGTATCTTGTTGTGTCATCTTTGGTGTTGGGTGTATACCAGTAAGGTCTCTAAGTTTGCTAAAGTATTCTTGTTAACTATTTCTTGTGATTAGGAGTGTGGTTTGTTAGTTTTGGTTACTCTTCTTTTGTTATGAGTAAACCTTGCTTAGCAAAGATACTTTGAAGACAAACTTGCACATTTTGTGAAGGACTATTTGACAAATATGACAATCAGTTTTTTGAATCAGAATACTTCCATAAAGTAGGCTCTTTGTCCCCAACATCAAAATACTTCTCGTCCAATCTCGAACTACATATCATGTACCAGAGAGACCCAGGTTACCCTGAGAAACACTATTGAAGTTAATTTTTATCCAACCTTTATCTGGTGGGTTCCATGACATTACCTTAACTGAAGTAGAAGGAAGATTAACCTCAACAACCCATTAACAGAACATATTTATTATTTTTTAAAATTATTATGTATATCTAATTTTAAAAAACCCAAATACATTTTTAATAAAAATTCTAATGTAAAATACTATTAAAAAAATTTCTCCTAACTAAATAATGAAAAAAGAATATTCCATCATTAAATTAAAAGAAGAGCATATTACATAAATGTTAGGTATAACATTTTAGTTTGTGACCAAGATGGTATGCCATAATAATACAACCTAATACTTTATAACTTTTCTTCTATTTCATTGATTAAGTCTTCTTTTTGTTCAAAGGGGAAGACATCAAATCGTGTCATATATTATTTTAAGGGACAAAATTCCTTGTCTATTTGTATAATGGCATCAAATCTCGTCACAAATTATTTTATGCCATAAAAGTCAAGACCGTTTTCTAAAAGACTACGTCCCTTTCATTAAAATAATTGAACAAAAGCAACCCATAATTATTATAATAATAATTTGACGGTGCATTATTGGTATTTTGCTTCCTTAGGTAGTATGATAAATAAATTAAGTGCACTATTGTCGAGAACATTGGCGGTATACGCTACTATATGAAACCGCTTTCTTGAACGCTCAAAATGCTTAGAGCAACACGCCATATTACACCTAATCGATCAGATCCTTTGGTTATCTAAATATAGACACAACCAAATGGTTTTGGTCATGGTTTTATTTTTTTAATAAATTACTACAATCTCTAATGTAAACTGCATTCTTTTTCAATATAAAAAGTGTGTAGTATGTAATTTTAGAAGTTTACAATTTATATGTAATTGTATCATATTATCTAACAAATATATTTTCAATTCTCTTTATATTTCCAATTCTCTTTTTCTGTAATCTGTTCTAATGATGGATCACTTTTTATTGAAATATTGTGATAAAAAATTTACATATTTTGTAGCACAATTAATAAGGAATTACACTAAAGTCGAATGACACAAGAGAGAGATTGATAAGTTAGTTTTATGAGTATTTTATGCTTTTTAAAAATCATCTTAAGTTTATATTGACTTTTTATTAGGTATTATATTACTTTAGAAAATACATGTTATACTAATTAATAAATAAATTTGGTGGAAATGGTGTATTAAGTTTATAAATAATTAGTAATTGCATCGTAAAATGCAATAAACACTAATAATGATCATAAATAGTTTTATGAATATTTAGAGTTTGAACTTATTTGACATACATATTGTTAGCACTTTTTCTTGCAACACTTATCTAATGATGACAGTATACTGATTATACTTGAATGCAAACTCCCTTTAGGCAAGAGAAAGGCTAATTGCTGAGGTATTTGATAACACGAGGGATACCTATTATCACCTCCTTCGTTTTTGAGCTCCACAGACTCAGGCAGGTATTACCTATTTAAAGATTACTGATACTTCAGCCCATGTATTTGGTGGATTAATTCATTCACTGGTTATGTACCTAAAACCTCACTATAACAACTTATAAAATACTTTAGAGATTGCAATGATTGATTTGAAGCAGACTATTATAGGCCAGGGTATGGTTTTGATAACATGAACCAATGAGACAAGGATTTGCATCCTTCTTCCTTTTGTTTTTAGGAGGGATAACCTAATGATTCACTCTTCAAGGAATCACTAAAATGGACACTGTCCAGCTGACATGAGTCTTTACTGAGTTCAGTTTGTTTGTTCTTAGTAACAAAAGTATTTTAATTGAAATAATTTTGAATAGTTTTGAAAACTTGGATGATGATGGATTATCAGACCAAAACCTAGATCAGTGCCTATCCTTTGGGTTATAGAGTCAATAAGCCCAAGTCTCACAGAAACAAAATAATATAAGCTGCCTTACAACCTACATACAATTCAGATAAACTGCCTTACAAATTATCTAGTTACCTCTAAAATACTGTATCAAATCTTTAAATACTGATATGCTCCTTGAAACTACCCACAAAACTTAGTTCTTTACATGAAAGAAACTTGTAAGTAATTAAACAGTTACCTTGTAACCAAAATGTTTCAGACTGCCTTACAACCTTAAGCATAAAAAAGCATACACAGGAAATAAAGAGACAACAATAGAGAAGAGTAAAATTGCACTGTATTTTATTGAGATGATCCTTCTTTCATACATGAAAAAGATTTGAAGCTTGAAAACATAGACACAAATTTAGAAAGTCTAATTTTACAATATATTTCATCCTCCTCACAAATTACAACCTACTGACTATTTATAGGTATTTTACCATCTTGGAATCCTTTTCAAAAGGATGCAACAAGCTTCGGATGGTCTCAGAAAACCTAACCCTAAAACTACAGAAAAGACAAAAAGAGAGAGAGAAGAAGCGGTGGAACGACCAAGTCAAGAGATGAAATCAGATATTCTTTGTTCTTCACCCGATCTGGCGACTTCATTCTGATAGTATGCATAGTAGCTGGTAGTATTTATGTCGAGTCTAGATGACCGTGCTTATATACTCACCTACACTTTCCTTTAGTAATAACTGACTTCCTTATCTTCAATAGTGAGGCGCCAAGTGTTCACCTTAACTCATCGTCCAAGACCTCTTCCTCAACTGCTGGCTTCTTTCTCTTGGGCGTGGTCATCAATTCCCATGCTTTCACTTCATCATCGGTTGGCCACTTGAAGTCTTGAGTGCCCTGTACTTGTGCCTTTTGCCTGTCCCATCTAA
>MU227133.1:340703-386103 GCA_018584345.1 Thuja plicata
ATCCAATTCTGGAAAGCACAATAATCACAGTCCTTAGATGTATAATTCCAAACCCTCACCCAAAATTGGATAGGATTATGTCCATCCTGATAAAACCTCTAAGGAGCCAAATTACTCTCATCCATGAACACAAAATTAAAGTATAACAGTAGATGCATGAGGATGGAATAATGGAAGAACTTGGGTTCCTTTTCCTTAGGTTCTTTCATCTTCTTCTACGTTGCTATGAATCCCTCATGCATCTAATCTATAATATGTTGTATATAATCATAACTGGTGCTAGAATGCACCTCCTATAAATCCAACACCATCATCAATATCCCAGCATTGATCTTCTCCTCTTCCCCATCTATCCCTAGCACTCTACATAGGGCATAGGCAATGTACTTTATGTATAAGTGCTAGTCCTTATAATAATAAGGGCTTTTCCCAGACATAGGATCCAAATATTTCCTCACCTCCTTAAGCATATGCTTCTGCAACTGTCCTCTAGCAATACTAGGCTTCAACTTATATCTTTGTTCTTGTTTAGTCATGTCAATTTTGGTGGACATGGTGCTATACAAGCCAAAAGCTTGCATGAAAGAATTCCTATTGAGGATAAGCAAGGCAGTGCCATCATCCCTTTTAACTATTTTAGACAAAACATCATAATGGCTGGCGAGGCCTAAGAACAAATCTACATCTATGTAGACATCAGGAACTATTAACCTAGCCAGGCCATAGGTCCAAGTGTTTGACATTGGGATATGTTTATCAGAAATCTTTAAAAATTAGTTAAAAAGGGAAAAACCTGTTGTCCCCAGAGTATTAGCATCTCTGATATCGCAGTAGTCATCTTTAAGCAGGTTAGCATGTGCCCTCTTGTTCTGAGTTGAACCTGGCAATAATTTGAGGAATTCATCTGAGAAACTCTATTTCCCCTTGGATTCTTCATCTGCCTTTTCACTCCTGCCACTGGTTGAAGCTACACTAACTACTCTGCTCATGTTTGCTGTGCTTGAACCGTTTTTCTTTTACCGATATTGAAACAAATCTATCTTCCAAGATTCACTTACTCCTTTGTGCACAATTCTCAGGAATTCAATGACTTTTAATCAATGGAAAACTCTACAATTCTCTAATTTCTTCTCTCTTCTCAGAACACCTAGCACTTCTTCGCTCTAAAACTCAAAAAGAAAGATAAGTTAAAATGAGCCTTCAATCAGTTCTTTATGGTAACTATTCCCAGTACACGGCTCATCATTTGAAAAAACATCAATTCTGTCTTCAATTTAGCATGCTGTGAAATTAATTAAAAACCTAGCCGTAGTTTGATGAGTGTGACAGGAAATCAAATTCACAAATGTAAATCCTCAGAAAAACCTTATAAAATTTGAATGAGATGACATGTCTTCATGTGATTGGCTCTCTATCATACATCTTAGCTACCCTTTTTTACATAGTAATCAATATCTGAGCCTGTCATTGGACGATGAATGACTCACATTGTCATATCAGATACTGCCACCTTTTCTTAATATTAGATATCAGGCGACCACGCGACTGTATATAATCTCTTTGTTGCTGACCCAAGTCCTTAATATGTGATTCTTCTGGAGACTTAGTGACTATGTAATTTTCCTTGTCTTACTTAACCAAAGTTACCATCTAGCGATCATGCGGCAGTGAAGAAATCAAAGTCGCTGGATGTTAGAACTAACTCACATCCATTTCAGAGACTATGCGACTAACTGTTATCTTTGGCTTTTCATGGTTATCTCCCAGTCACTGAGTATTTTCTTTCTTTTACAAGACCCCGCGACTACCCCTAGTCGCCTAATCGCAGAACACAAATGCTAAATGTCAAAATCCCTTAGAAACAATGCAACAGGTACTTTTACCCTTTGACCCATCTGACGACTACATGACATACCCTTATCTCCAAGTCATAAGAAATTTTTCTTTTGGACTCTTTTATTCAAAGACTTTGCGACCGTCGTAGGATCTCTTAATCACTTCATCTGATGGCTCCCGCTAAATCGCCAAGTAATCTATCATACCCTTAAATTCTTCAAAGACTATGCGACAAGCAAAGACCTTTATATTTAGTCTCATAATCGTTGAATAATTTCTTACCATTTGGCGACCATGTGATAAGCCTTTAGTCAACTAACCCCTGGACACGTGTCTCATTGATTACTTGTCTCTACACCATAGAATGGAAAGATGACTCATCATTTCAATTTGGTGACAACCCGACTGTGTTTCATGTCAAACCGCATATGGTTAGTCGCGATGTCTGAGCATCTTTCTCTTAACTGCCATCCTTTCTGGAGACCATGCGACTAAAGCCTTGCAATATTCATTTAACTATGAATCAATCTAGCGATTATGCGACAACCAGAAATTGCCAAGTCTCGTGATGAACCTTTGACTACTGATCTTTTCTTGCGACATCATGACCTATATGTGGGTCCCTTCATATACTGTTGACCTGTTACTCATTCCGCGACTACACAATATGAAGAAATCGCGAAGTCGTATAAAAATAAAAGAATATTCTAAATCTATGAGAGACTATGAGACACAAGCTAATTGCCAAGTCTAGAAGAAAAAAGGAATATGCCATTTGGGTTACGCGACTAAGCGATGAAATTTGTAACACATGTCTTAAGTGAATCCAAAAAGTAACACCAAAATAGAAGTGAGATGAATGCCCTAGGGTTTCTTTTCATTTGTGCACACCAAAAAAGACCTAGGGTTTCAAGGTTTTGCAACTTTATATGGGTTCTGACGTAAAAAATTGAAGACCTCAACAGGGAGACGAGAAATAAACTAAGAGATTTCTGTCTCTAAACACGAAACCAAAGCGAGGACCTACGAAAGTTTGGGGAAACAATCCAAAAATGGGAATACAACCAACACATATTTTTAAGAGATCTAAAAAGGTAATATCAATGAATACTTCCCTTACTAAGTTGGGTGCCTTGTAATAAGACTTCTTGTTATTATAATCTTTTATTATTAAAACTTATAAGAAGAAATGAACTCTTATCTAAATATTACCTTGTGGATTTTTTTCCTAAAAAAATTATGTTATAATAATTAATATATCCTCATGAAAATATTTTTAAGCTCTTAGATGTATATTTTCAACAAAATATCACTATTTTCCAAGGGCCTTGATGCATTAAGCTTAGTGTGGGGAAGAAAATATTGCACCAAGCAAGAGGTCGATTAAAACCTCATGGGATATGTTGGGTCCTGAAAATGATTTACACTTACAAAATAACAACCAAGTTGATCTTTCAATTACCTATGGAGAAGCCGATTCAAATCTTCAATAATCTCTAGAACTTGGACCAACTGACAAGGATATCGCAAACCCTTCTGCACTTTAGGCTCTGCAAAACCTGGGAGGGTAATCCCTTAATGCATTTACAATCTCTGCACCACACTTGTAAATAACATAAAAAATAAGTAGATGATCTCATATAAAAGCTCAACAAAGAGGGAGAATGCTATGAAATGGCTAATTCTCAGTGATCATGTGAGGCCTACCCCAGCGCGACATAAATTAGCACTAACTTTCACTTGTATACTCTTTAGTCAATACTGATTTTTGCTATAGTCAAACTTTTGGGACACATGTATTACTTTGTGGATCTGTGGAATCCTTTGCTTGTATAATTGGGGAATCTATTAGATACTTTGTGTAAGTCATGGAGATTTTCATTTAGGACTTAATTTTGATGGTTTAGTATATTTTATTAGTAAGTGGATGTTAGATAATATTAGTATGCAAATTTATTAAGAGTTATGTTTATGCATGTGGAATAAATGCAGATATTGTTAAGTTCAATGAATCTTTGATGCAAGTGTGAGTGAATGTGTGTTTAACTTACATTATGTATTCTATTATTTTTATGTGTTGATTTATTGGACCTACTGATGTGTGCAATGAGTGTACAGGAAAGTTGACCATGGCACTAATCGGGGATTCAGGAATGGACCTATGTGAAAATTGTGATGCCAAGGCCCTATCTATAAAAGAGACATGGACCACGTTGTATTGTATTTTTATTCACAAAAGTTTGGTGTATGATTGTATTTTATTTAATTGAGTAAATGTGTAATAAGTCATGCACATGTAAATTTGCTGTGTCACTTGACACATGTTCACCTTGTGTGTTGGCATGGCTAGTGAATGTGACTATCATAGGCTTAACTTTACCCAGGAGTTACCTAGTATAGTCCCAATGATTACCCTATAGTTTAGGAAGATAAGAATAAGATAGGATTGAGGTAAGGAAGATGAGGATGAGTCAAGAGAGATTAGATTGAGTTTTGAAGGTTGGATTTTCGTGAGTTAACCTTGGGTGGAGTTTAGGAGGGTCATTTGGCTCCTAGGGAATAACTAGGGTCAAAGCTAACTACCCCACTTGGTACCTTAGGGGTTAGGGGTCATTTTAAGCCCATTAAGAGTCTTGAAACTCATTTATGACTCCCCTAAAGTCACCATTTTGGAAAGTGGCGAATTTTGAAGAGTTGTAAGACTTTGGTTAATCCATCCCTTCTTTTCTTACAATCATTTGACTCCATTTATGGAGAAGGAGGCAAGTGGGGAGAATAGATGGATTAGGGTCTCTCCTCCATTTATGACTCCTGATATTTTAGGAAGAATTCCTATATAAGGAAGGGTTTAGAGGGAGTTTGGGTACACACCCACTCTCTACTTTTAGAGATAGATTCATTTTTGTAGGAGTAAGTCTTGAGAGAAGGAGGAAGGATGAGAAGGAGAAGCTCTTCACAAACCACCTTGCATTTACCATACCTTGGATTTGAGGTAATTTTTCTTGTTAGCATAGCTAGAGTAGTCTTTTCTTGCATCTGTACATAGCTTGAGTAATCCATGATTGAATTTTATGTTATTGTTTTCAGCTTCATGGGTTTTCATGGAGTTTATGTGTTGAGTCTTGTATTTTATTTTGTGATTGTTTGTATATGGGGTTCTTCAAAGCATATTCACCCTTGGGAGGGTTGGGTAACTTTGATGGGGTGAAATTTAGTGATCTACTCAAGTAGTGTAGAGTCTCCCATGTGTGGAGGGATGTAAATGGGTATATGGGTGCTCATGATGCCAAGAATCCCCAAAGGAATGTGGGGTTCATAAGAAAAATTAGAAGGCTTGAAGCTATTCCTTGTTTTGTGAAAGAAAGGTAAATTTACTCTAGTTGGCATCGTAGGGCATGGAGGAGAAGGGTAGAAATTTGTTCATGAGTCCATGTGTGGCCATGGAACAAGATTAAATATGTGGTACTTAGGAATGTTGAGCCCATGTGTGGCCTATTTTTAGTGTATGTATTTTGTATTATTGGCTTTCTCCTCTTTTGGTAGTCCTCTTTCACCCCTTTACTTTAGGTCTTTTAGAGACCTACGTATTGTTGGAAATATATTGTAGGCTAGGTGACTGGGGGGGGGGGGGGGGTGNGTTGAATCAGGAACCAATAAAACTTCTTCACTTTTATCCTTTATTAGATTGTCTAATCTAATTTGCATGCATAGAGCAGAAGATCAATAAACATTCATAACACTTGACACAAGATATGGTGACCTAGAAACATTCCAAATAAAAAGTAAAACTGGGGTGGGGATGATACCCACAAGCTTTAGAATTGTATTAATATAGTTGGCCTATTAAGGATTACAATTGACCACTTCTTATGGTCTTCCCTGTTAGGAGCAATAAGGACTGTTAGGTCCACCTTGTGAAAGGATTTATACAATACAGTTAAGTATGCACTCTGTTAGGAGATTTGTGAAGGACTATTAGGTCCACCATGTTAAAGGATTTTGACTAATACACTTGTTAGGATGAATCAATGAATGATGTGCTATGCAACTCTGATTTGCTAAATAAGATCCTTTGATGTAGTACTAATCACCTAAATGTGATAGATGAGTCTCTGTTGTTCCTTTATACTGTTTTAGCCTTCTAATCAATCTGCCTCTTCATATTCGCATCCATACATGTATTCAATGTTGTTGTAATGATTGATATATTAATATCTCTGGATAAACAAAGTGTCTAACATATATACCTATCCAAATAAATTACCTCCATAAGTCGGCTACTATCATATTAAATAGTATCAAACAATATTTACTAAGTTGGCCCAATGCTGATACTTGGGTACAGTAATCCACTCAGATGATATACTGACACTCGGGCGACATAGTGAACTTGGAAACTCTGGCACTCGGTTGACACTGGGTTCTTGGTCCACATTGATCACTTAGAGATGGTATGAAACTCAGTTAACATTGGTGACTCAGTGATGTAGGAGCATCTTGGGTCCTTGGAAATCCTACTCAACCAAAAATATGTTTTGCTTTTATTCTTTAGCTTGTTTGGAGGCTGCTCGGTAAAGTACTCTATTTGTCGGGCTCTATCACTCGGGTATGCTTGTTCTGAGTTGGTCTCTGTTGCTCAGGTTTCTATCGCTCACATATGCTTGTTCTGAGTTCATTTTCTGTCACTTGGGTTTGTCTTCTGTTGCTCATGTATGGTTGGCCCGAGTCATATTCTATTGCTTGGGGTGTTCTTTACCCGAGTCACTATGTTGCTCGATCATCCTTTGCCCGAGTTATTTATTTTGGAGTTGGATCTGGAGGCCGACTTCTGCATTTAATTTTTATGGCTTAATTAATGTGGGGTCTCTCTTTGGGATATGTGTGGACCTAAATCTAGGTCTCACTTATGGATTTGAGCACCGACCTCTTTGGTGGACTCTTGTATATATTTGTTTCTATGTTCTTAGTTTAGAGGCAGTTTTAGAAGTAGGATTTTGGATATCAGATTGTAATAGAAGATTAAGTATTGAATTATCTGGAAGGCAGGTCTGTGACCTCACATGTATGAAGATCAATCTATAATTCATTGAATGTATATGGCCCAAACTAGGAAGGTCTTACAGCCTGACATGTATTGAGTTTGATCAATTAATCAAAAGGATCTCTACTGTTTCTTCTCTCACTATGTTTTTGTTGTTTTCGCATTGTATTTGCAAGCTGGTTTGGTAGTTGGGAGAGCCTTTGGACCCTCTTGCCATGCATCCTTGCATCATGTGGTATCAAAGAATTGGTGAGATCTAAGTTCCTTCTTATAAACCCTAACCCTTGTTTGTGATATTATTGTGTGGTAGTAGATTGTGATCTGACCTACAATTGCAGAGGGATTCAAGATGGTCCATGGAAGAGGAAATGCAGATCTAGGTCTAACTGATATGCTTAGACAGATGGCTACAAGATTGGAAGTTTTTGAGACAGCCCAATGTAGAGAAAGACATCTTGAAGATGTTAGTGATGATGAATTGGAAGAGGTTCAAGGTGAAGTTGCACATGCACCTGTGATGGATCAGGAAGAAGAAATATTCCTGTGAGCTTTGACAAGTTTGAAGTCCACACCTTAGTTTACTCCTGAGTACAGTGGAAAATTGTATCTTGATGAGTTGATAGATTAGATAACTGAGATGGAAAATTACTTTGAACATGAGAATGTATTAGAGGACAAGAAGGTGAATATTGCAAGCACAAAGTTGAAAGGTCATGCATCCTTATGGTGGGAACATCTGCAATTGGATCAAAAGAAGAAAGGTAAAGACAAAATCAAGGTATGGGATAAGATGGTAAACATATTGAAAGGAAAGTTTCTACCTTGTGATTATCAGATTAACCTAGTTTAGAGAATGCAAAATTTGAAGCAAAAAGATAGATCAGTAAAAGATTACACTGAGGAATTCTATAAATTGGACATCATATCTGGACATGTTGAAGATGAAGTGGAAAGAGTAGAAAGATACCTGAATGGATTGAGAAGTTCCATACAAGATGAGATCATCTTGGTCAAAATAGAAAGCATTTATGAAGCATATCAATTTTCCCTAAAAGCCTAGGAGAAGTTGAACATAAAATATGAACAAAGACAAAGAGACAAAGGTGGTAGATTCCCTAGAGGAAGAGGTAGATCTCATGGTGAAAATAGTAGATCTGAACCAAACAAGTTGAATTTAGACACATCTCAAGACAATGGAAAGATTGAATGGAAAGGTGGAAGTTCATACCGAGGAAGAGGTAATTACTCCCGAGGTGGTTATAGCAGAAAAGGGTTCCAAGTAACTTATTACAATTGTGCTGAGGAAGGATCTAAATCCTTTGAGTGTACACATGCAAGCAAGAAAGTTGGTAATAGAAGAAATGCTTTGGTGCAAGAGGAATCACCGAATGAATCTGAGAAGGAAGGAAATATCATGATACAAAGAATACTATGGACTGAGAAAGATAAGCAAGATCCTATCAGGAAAAGCATGTTCAAGACCAGATGTAGAGTTGCAGACAAAGTTTGGAAGGTAATTGTTGATATTGGAAGCTCGGAGAATATGGAATCTGAGGAAATGGTCACAAAGTTGCAGTTGTAAAGGATGAAGCATCTGAAGTCCTATTAGATCTCATGGATCAAGGATGAGCATACATTAATGGTGAGTGAACTTTGCTTTGTGAATCTGAAAAATTGGAAAATATTATGATAAGGTGTTGTGTGATATTATGCCAATGGATTGTTGTCACATATTTTTGGGTAGATCTTGGCAATATGATAGACATGCTATACATGATGGAAGATTGAATAGATATTCTATTTGGGTTGATGGTAAGAAGAAAATTTTGCTACCTTTGGTTGAAGAATCAGTTGGTGAGATATGTACATCTGTGAAAGTTTGTTTGATTGAAGGAAGACAAATTGTTAAGGATTTGAAAAGAAATGATATCTGTTATGCTTTGATTCCTAAAAAACTGAGTAAGAATACAAAATACGAAATTCTTGCATAGGTTGAGAAGTTCCTCACTAAGTACAGGGAGCTAATTTCAGATAATGTACCTGATGGTTTTCCACCAATGAGATATATCAGTCATTGTATGGATCTGATTCATGATCTAGTTTACCAAACAAAGCACCACATAGGTTAACACCAACTGAGAATGAAGAGGTTAACTGACAAGTTCATGAATTATTGAACAAAGGTTTGATCCGAGAAAGTTTGAGTCCATGTACAGTATCTGCTATGTTTGCACCTAAGAAGAATGGAGAATGTGCACTGATTCAAGAGCAATTAGTAATATCAAAGTGAAGTATAGGTTCCCTATACCGAGAATGGATGACATATTGGATTGTTTGAGTGGAGAAAGATATTTTACCAAAATTTATTTGAAAAGTGGATATCATCATATCAGAATTAGAGAAGGTGATGAATGGAAGACTACTTTCAAGACAAAGGAAGGTTTGTATGGGTGGTTGGTTATGCCTTTTGGTTTAACTAATGCACCGAGTACATTTATGAGGTTAATTAATGAAGTCTTGAAGAAATTATTGAATAAATGTGTGATTGTATACTTAGATGATATTATGATATTTAGTAAGACTAGAGAAGAGAATTTGATGCATATAAGAAAAGTAATGCAGAGATTGAAAGAGGAAAAGTTGCTGAGAAATATGAAAAAGTGTTCCTTCATGAAAGAAGAACTTATGTATTTGGGTTTTGTAATTTCAAATGATGGTCTAAAGATGGATCCTAAGAAGGTTGAAGCTATACTTAGTTGGCCTACACCTAAGAATATCAGTGAGGTAAGATCATTCCATGGATTGGCAAGTTTTTCCAGGAAGTTTATCAAAAATTTCAGTTCTATTTGTAATGCTATGACTAAGACAATGAGAGGAGACAAAAGAGAATTCAAATGGACACATGGAGATGATAAGAGTTTTGAGACTTTGAAGTTGAAGGTTTCTTAATTACCTGTGTTAGCATTACCTGATTTCAATAAGGTATTTAAAGTTGAATGTGATGCAAGTGGAAGTGCAATTGGAGCTTTATTAACTCAAGAACGTAAACCTGTTGCTTTCTTTAGTGAAAATTTGAATGATGCTAAGAGGAAATATTCTGTCTATGATCAAGAGTTCTATGTTATTGTTCAAGCTATGAAGAAATGGAGACATTATTTGATGCCAAATGAATTTGTGTTGTATACTGATCATAAGGATTTACAATATCTGGGTAGTCAGAATAAGTTGAATCAGAGACATATGAAATGTGTAGAGTATTTGCAAAGTTTCACATTTGTGATTAAGCATAAGAGTGGAGTTTCTAATGGAGTTTCTGATGCATTGAGTAGAAGAATATCTTTGTTGACTGAAATGAGAATTGAAGTTCTTGGTTTTGATGAAATGAAGAGTTTGTATGAAAGTGATCCTGATTTTTCTAAGCAGTGGAGAGTGTGCAGAGAACCTAATTCAAATCAATCAAGTAAGTATGAAGACAATTTCATTTAGGAAGATATGTTGTTCAAAGGTATTATGTTGTGTATACCAAGAGGTTCAATGAGAACCAATTTGATTAAGGAGAAACATAGTAGTGGATTGGCTGGACATTTTGGTATTGATAAAACATTGAGTTTTCTTAAGGAAAGGTATTTTGGGCCTCAGTTGTTTAAGGATGTTTAGAAATTTGTGAAAAGTTATGGAGTTTGTCAAGTTGCAAAAGGAGTGAGTCAGAATACTGGTTTGTATACACCAATTATTGTTCCTGAGAAACCTTGGAGTGATATCAGCATGGATTTTGTTCTTGGCTTACCAAGGACAACAAGAGATAATGATTCCATATTTGTTGTTGTGGATAGATTTTCTAAGATGACACATTTCATACCATGTTGAAAAACATCAGATGCAGTACACATAGAAGATCTTTTCTTTAAGGAGATTGTCAGATTACATGGATTACCGAGGAGTATAATCTCTGACCGAGATAGTAAGTTTGTAAGATATTTTTGGAAAACACTCTGGAAGAAGTTGGATACTGAGTTGAAGTTTAGTTCTACATTTCATCCATAGACTGATGGACAAACAAAGGTTGTAAACTAAAGTTTGGGTAATTTGTTGAGATGCCTAGTTGGAGACACACCAATTAATTTATAAATTTGATATTGGCACAAGAAGAGTTTGCATACAATAGTTTAGTAAATAGAAGTATTGGAAAGACACCTTTTGAGATTGTTCATGGCACATAATTGAGAGGTATATCAGACTTGAGAGATATTGTTGGAGAAGAGAAAAGGATTGCTAAAGCAGAAGAATTTGCTGAGTTTATGAAGACATTGCATGAGGATGTAAAATAGAAGTTGGAGAAAAGTAATCAGAAATACACTGATAGTGCAGACAGATCAAGAAGACATAAATTTTTTGAAATTGGTGATGTTGTAATGGTTCATTTGAAGAAAGGCATATTTCCTGTAGGAACATATGGAAAATTTAAGATGAAGAAATTTGGTCCTTGTAGAATACTGAGAAGATTTGATGGTGGAAATGCTTATGAAGTGGAATTACCTGATGACATGGATATATCACCTATATTCAATATTTAAGACTTGTATGAGTATCATGAACCCGATGAAGAAGTAATAGTACCAAGTGATTATCCTAAGAAGCAGATAGAGGAAGATCAGAAGATTTTAAAACAAAGAGTTAGAAAAAGTACAAGAGGGAAGAAATACATGGAGTATTTGGTAATGTAGAAGAACAAACCGATTGAGGACTCATCTTGGATTTCTCAATCTAAGTTGGATTCATTTCAGGTTGGACCTGATACATAATTTGGGGAATCATTTCTTGTAACCCTAGGTGTCTAATGTAGGATCAAATTGGGTCCTTGGCAATCCTTCTCAACCAAAAATATGTTTTTCTTTTATTCTTTAGCTTGTTTGAAGGTTGCTCGGTGAAGTACTCTATTGCTCAGGCTTTGTCACTCGGGTATGCTTGTTCTAAGTTGGTCTTTGTTGCTCGAGTTTCTGTCACTCAGGTATGCTTGTTTTGAGTTCATTTTTTGTCCCTCGGGGTTGTCTTTTGTTTCTCAGGTATGCTTGGCCCGAGTCGTGTTATGTTGCTCACGGTGTTCTTTAACCGAGTCACTTTGTTGCTCGGTCATCCTTTGTCTGAGTTGTTTATTTTGGAGTTGGATATGGTGGCCCAATTATGAATTTAATTTCCATGGCTTAATTAATGTGGGTTCTCTCTTTGGGATCTCTATGGACCTATATCTGGGTCTCATTATGGATTTGAGCTGACCTCTTTGGTGGACTCTTGTATATATTTGTTTCTATGTTCTTAGTTTAGAGGCAATTTTAGAAGTAGGATTCTGGATATCAGATTGTAATAGAAGATTAATTATTGAACTATCTAGAAGGAAGTTCTATGACCTCGCATGTATGAATATCAATCTGTAATTCATTAAATGTATATTTCCCAAACTGGGAAGGCCTTACAACCCGACATGTATTGAGTTTGATCAATTAATCAAAAGGGTCTCTGTTGTTTCTTCTCTCACTGTATTTTTGTTGTTTCCACATTTTATTTTCAAGATGGTTTGGTAGTTGGGAGAGCCTTTGGCCCCTCCTACCATGCATCCTTGCATCACTCAATAGACACTGCTTAGAACTAACTGCTCGGTTGATACTGCAACTGCTTTTCTTGGTTAACACTTCAAGTTGCTGGCTCAGTTAACATTGTAGCCATATGAATGACTAAGTGTTTTGGCACTAATTGAAAATATGTCTTTCCATAAGGTCTAAAATCTCCCCCTTTGGAATTAGTGAAAAAAACACTTATCATATCAAAAACTCTGATAAAAAAAACTAATAAGTCAAAACTCCCCCTTACCATGTGCTTGGGTTCTAGCTTGGTTTTGACTACTGCTCTACAACTCGGTTACAACTGACTCTATTTTTGTACTTCTTATATATATCTTCCTCTTCTCTGTACATATATATACCCTCTAATATACTCTATATTTCCTTTTTGTATACATATATATCCTATCTTTCCCCCTCATTTTTGACATAAATGGAAAAAATACATATCTACTAGGTAATACAAAAATGTGAAAGGAAATCACTATGTACCTTCAAAATTTGAGACAAATAATTGTCCCAATTATCTTGCAACACCTTCAAGATGTGGAACTCAATCTGAATTTCTATAGAAAACTCTATCATAAGCTCTGCAACTAAAAAATTATTATCATGGATGAGTGTCTTTGCGTGAGCAATGTGTTTTTGCATGACATCCATATGAGGAATGATTTGGATTTGAATTGCTGATAGGGAGTCCCTTTTTCTTCCTTCTTCCCTCAATAGCTCTACCTGCAGATCAGTCAGATACCTGATCTTAATAAAATGTGCTGAACTTGAACTAGGATCAAGTGCCAACTGGCTTGCACTTGCCTTCAGATCATTGTCAGTATTTGTCAGCTTACTCTTTATTTCCATGGTAAAATTTGATGTGTCACTCAACTTTACAAACAATGCTGCAACATTATTCACAGTGGTTTCTAGAGAGCTGATAATAGTGGATAACTTTACTTGATCTATTGCAATCTTACTTGCAACATTCTCTAGAACCTTATTCTCAAAATTTCTCTCTACCTTTTGCAACAATTTCTCTTGACCACTTAGATCATGGTTAAAATTGTGAACTATGTCAACAAGATGGTCCATTATAGAGTCTTTCTCATTGACTTCAATCTCTAGTGTATCTAGGAATATACCTTTTATGTTAGCTAGCACTCTGCTCCTTTTCTTCTCATCTTGGAGCTTCTGTTATTTTTATCTTTTCTTCCATAGCTCCCCAAGGATGTCTATCTACTCAGTTGTGAGGCTAGAAAGATCCCAAGTAGGAGTCACAATGTCTTCCCCAAGGTCAGATTCATTAGGAATTGTTTCCTTTTATTTACCCTTGACCTTCGGATTAGGTGAAGGAATTATTTCGTTACCTTTTCCATCATCATCCTTATCCTCGGTGTTCAGTTGAAGTAGGTCGTTAATGATCATTGCACCAACTATAGAAATATTCACAGTGTCCTACTGTGACTCAGTCTAGCTTGGCCCAGTAGTAGGTAGAGCTTGATGCTTGGTTCCTACTAAACATGATGTAGACTCTGTGGTCTTTTCCTTTCTCAGAGATAAGATAATCAGACTAGGTGATTGGGGCAGGGATGCCATTACTGCCACTGCTATCTGCACTGCATCAAATTCCTCAATGGATCGTAACTTAGGTAGTTCTTCATCTTTAACCTATACATAAGGGTCTTTACTCGGTTCCTCTATCTTATCATAAAAAATGGACTTCCACAACCTAGTTGCAATCTGCACACCATCCTCTATTTTCTTGCCCAAAAATTGAAAGGTTCTAAACCTTGGAGTATGTCTACTCTCATACTTAGACATAACATCTTTTACCTCCTTATTAGTCAATGTAGGCATGCCTTGCTTCAAGGTTTGTTTTCTGATGTCCCTTTCAATCTGGACTGCATTATTCCAGTGAATGGTGATTTCCTTAAGAAGATCTTCAGTCATTTGGCTTTTCAATTCAGATGGATCATACATCCATTTTTCCATCTTCTGTACTAATGCATCCTCAACCAACTTCTACTCATCCTTAGTTCTAGAAGCATACCTCAGTGATGTGTGATTTGACATACCACTACCTTCCTTAAATTGTTCAACCTTTTTCTCAAAGGTAAGTGGTGGCTTCTTGAATGTAACTGTTTCTTCCTCTTCATCATCTTCTTTTGGAAACATTAGTTTTCTTCTAGATTTTCTAGGATTGTTTGCAATGAAGACAGGGGTAGAGATCTTTGGTGTTTTCTTGGGGGCTAGCCTCTTCTTCTTAGGAGGCTCTTCTTCTACCTCTTCCTCTTCTTTCTCACGTTCTTCTTCTTCTTCCTTTATGTCATCCTCTTTTCCTTCAGTGATCAAAAGAGGAGAGTCTGATGACTTTCCATATTTCTTTCCAAACTTATCAATTCTTTTTCTTCCTCTCTTCAAGATTTTGGGAATCTCTATTTCCAATGTTATTCTTCCCTTAGCTTCTTCATAAGTACCAAAATATTTTACTTTATGATCAACATGCTCATTAATAAGATCCTCAATAATATCTTTGGTCTCATCAATGTTAACCTCATATTTAAGGGGTTTCACCCATGCAACCCTGGGTCTGGCTACTTGGATGTGCACTCTGTCATAGTCAACTAGGAAACATATATCATCCTTATAGTCTTCTACCAATTGTTTTGGAATTCTGAATCTGTTTTGCATTTTCTCTTTGAAACTCTCAAAGTAAGCATCCATGATGCTTTCAAAATTGTCTCCCAATTCTAATATGAACTCATTGATCTGATAAACTATATGCCTATCCTTCTTCCATACAACTGTGCCTTTTGAAGGGAAAAAATTTTGAACATAAAGGAATAAGAAGACCAAGAGTGAACTAAACTTACATGGATTGGTCTTAGATGCCCGGATGCTCTCCATGTTTTTTCTTAGTTGGATGAGCTGCAACTCGGTGAGGTTGAATGATAGATTGTTCTTGACCACTTTGTATGCCAAGTCCATAACCTCACATGGAACACTGTTTGGTTGGATAGAACTATATATCTTATGTGCAATTACATGAATTTTGAACTTTAGCTCCATGTCAGTGACTACATTCAACTTCATTCCCCTTCCATCCCACTTAGCAAGAGTCTTCTTAGCTAGATCAACTCGGGGTAGGGTTTTAGTCACCTTTGGTTTATCGAGCATTGGGTACCCTGTCACTTGGTGTACCATCATCTTGGTGAATTTTACGGGTTGCTCCAACTAGAAATGCATGTTGTGAATACGGCTCAAAATAAACCTAATCCATTTTATCTAGAAAATTTTTAACATATGCAAGATATGGGTTAAAACCTTGACATCGAGGTGCTTGTGTTTCAGCTTCAGGTTTCCATCCACACAAAGTGCCTCATATGCTTGATTTAGCTCTAATGTGCCTAGCTGTTGAATTTTACAATGATAGAAATTTTGAATGTCGTGATTCAACAACACCTTAGGAGGAATTTGGGAATGGGCTCCCATTGGATATATCTCTTTTGTGATCACTGGATGAAGTTTGAATTTTGGCAGTTCGGAGACTGCATTCCTCACTAACATCTTAGAGCCCTTCTTGACCTTATTGCTAGATGAAGATGCCATAATGCTTGGAAGATTGATGAAACTTTGCTGCAACTAAATCTTTTAAACACAAATTCTCTCTGAAATCACTAAAAGCTCTTAATCTCTCTGCAAACTATACAACTTGGTAAAGAATAACCTTTTGATTTCACCATTTATTAGAAATTTCACCTTTAAGTTCTTATTAAATTCTTTGTACATAGTAGCTATCGTATCTTGGTTAGTTCTTCCAGGCTTACTTGGAAGCTTGACGAGAACTAACTTTGCATCTTTGAAACCATATAATCCAACTTAACTCAGTTAAGCCTGAGTAGCTTGGTTGTAACTAAGATCCTGACTTAGTTAGAACCATAATGTGTACCAGTGCATCAATATGTAGATTTGGACTTTTTAGCATATCTAGAACTGATGTATGATGGCTGGTATACAGAGTTCTTGTTATCTCCTTACATATTTATTCAGAGATGGTGGATCCACCCAACTCACCATTTTGGGTTCCATTTGTTCCTTCATTATTTTGTTCTGAATTATCAGGAGATTTCCTTACCCATTGGTGACTCATCTAAGTTTTGATTTCAGAAAATTTTGTTTTGCCTTTCTCAAAACCAGTATCCAATTTTTCGCTATTCATACAGTTCTTTCTTAGATGACCAAGTTGTTTACACATATAACATCTCTTAGTAGGATTCTTTTTTTAGAGGTGATTCTTTGCACAACTTGCACCAATGTGCCCATACTCACCACAATGAAAAAATATGTTCCATGTGTTGTAATCCCAACCAAAAATTTCCTTGGCTAATAGTTCATCAGGTTTCCACTTCTTAGTTCAACTCTCTGAGGATTTATGACCTTGTTTGTTACAATTGAAACATTTTACTTCAAACTTAGGTTTCTTAGTGCATTCACTTGCCCTATGTACATGTTTAGTGCACCTGTAGCACTTACCATTAAAATTTGACTTCCCATTGCTCCAACACTTATTTGATGTATGCCCTAACTTACCACAATGATTACATGTAGGTTTCTTGTTCTTTTGAGCTTCTTGCTGTGAGGATTCGCCTTGTTCAGTATAACCTAATCCAGTCTTTCCATGATGTCTGAATTGAGTTTTCTCTGTCAACTGATTCATGCTTTCTTGTGAATTCATCATCCTCTCATTGGTTTTTTTTTCAATATTGAGATCATCTTGCAGTCTTTCATTTTCAGTCCTCAGATTGATAACTTCTTGATTTGCACTATTGAGTTGATTTATCATATCTTCTTGTTGAAGTGACAAATGATGGATTTCATTTTATTTTTCCTCTAATCTTGTACTTAGAAATCTCTTATCTTCTTGTGCCATTTCTCTATAATTTTCTGCTTGGTTCTTTTGTTCCATGACTTCACATATTCTGACTGAATGAATTTCTTGTTCTCTCTTCAACTTTCTGACATCTTCATGTAAAGTGAGATTCTTTGCAAGTAGGTCTTCAATGGTTGCATCACCTTCTTCAAAACTTATTTCTTTGCACAAATATTCAATTCTTTCTTCTATGTAACCTTTGTCATTCATTTGAATTGCTAATTCTTTTCTTCTTTTCAGGGAATGAGAGAGCTTCTCCTTGAGTTTTATGATTTGATACATGGCCACTTGTAGATATATCTTTTCATTTTCAATAGATTTCTCCAGTCTTTATATTTCCATTGCCTCTGATCTTTTCTCAAGTTGTTAAACTTCTAATAAGAGAACCTTTTCTCTGATACCAATTGTTGGAAATATATTGTAGGCTAGGTGAATGAGAGAGGGAGGGGGGGTGAATTAGGAACCAATAAAACTTCTTTACTTTTATCCTTTATTAGATTTTCTAATCTAATTGTATGCATGGAATAGAAAAGAAATAAACATTCATAACACTAGACACAAGATATGTTGACCCATAAACCTTCCAAATAGAAAATAAAACTAGGGTGGGGATGATACCCACAAGCTTTAGAAATTCAATAATAAATTTGGCCTGGGAAGGCTTACAATTGACAAATTTTGATGGTTTTCCTTCTTAGGAGTAATAAGGACTGTTAGGTCCACCTTGTTAATTGATTTTGACTGATACACCTGTTAGGATGAATTAGTGAATGATATTCTATACAACTGTGATTCACTGAATAAGATCCTTTGATGTAGTACTAATCACCTAAATGTGATAAATGAGTCTCTGTTGTTCCTTTATACTATTGTAGCCTTCTAATTAATTTTCCTCTTCATATTCACATCCATACATGTATTCAATATTGTTGTAATGATTGATATATTAATATCTTTGGATAAACAAAGTATCTTACATATATACCTATCCAAATCAATTACCTCCATAAGTCAACTAATATCATATTAAATAGTATCAAATAATATTTACTAAGTCGGTCCAATGCTGATACTCGGGTCCAGTAATCCACTTGGGTGATATACTGACACTCGGGCAACACAGTGAACTTGGAAACTCTGGCACTCGGTTGACACTGGGTTCTCGGTCCACATTGATCACTCGGAGATGGTATGCAACTCGGTTAACAATGGTGACTCGACAAACACAGCTTAGAACTAACTGCTCAATTGACACTACAACTGCTTATCTTGGTTAACACTTCAAGCTGCTAGCTCGGTTAACACTGTAACCATATGAATGACTATGTGTTTTGGCACTAATTGACAATATTCCTTGTGTATGTATTTTTTATTATGTCCTTTCTCTTCTTGTGATAGTCCTCTTTCACCCCTTTGTTTCAGGTCTTTTGGAGACCTAAGTATATCCTTGGGTATTGGGTATTTTCTTGTGTTCCTATTTTCATATTTGTGGTTGTCAAGTGTGTATGTATCCTAGTTCAGTTCTAGATCCCCTAGCTTGGGGGTGGCCTTGCAAAGGCCTAGGTTGGGAGGTGAGCCTCCATGGTCAACCTTGATGTCTTGCAAGTTCAGATAAATCTTCTAAAACTATAGCCAATGTCTTGGTGTCTTGGAAGCAATTTCTACCTCAAAGTCTTTTTCTATTCAAGCTTCTTCCTTGTAAAATTTGAAAGGTTTTGGAAGATGTAATCTCTTGTCTTTTTTGAAATTAGAGTATGTTTATTTCTATTAATAAAATAAGTATTTATAACTTTATTGAAATGATGGTTATCCCAAAATAAATTTATGGATGTTTGACTAAATATAGTGGAAAAGGAATCTTAAGAACTAAAACTCTAATTGATGTTGTTATTATATATTAATCTTTCAATCAATTTAATTTGTAAAATTTGCAAAGGTGTAGAAAGGAAATATAAGACTGCTCCTTTGGTTAACTTAACATGATTAAATAGAAACATCTATTCTATAAATTAAGGTTTAAGTTGCCAAGTTCACAAGATATTTCCCAAGATAATGAGATAATGACAACAATACAAAAACATACATAAAATATAAAGATTTTGATTGATTTAATATTTTTGTAGCAAAGTTAGTTGAAATTGAACATCACAATATAAGTAAAAATACTACAACACTGATCAGTGCCTTATTCCATTGGGTATTCAATTCATAAGCAATAAAACTTCAGTATAACAGAAGTTCACCAAAATAGCTTTAAGATCTAGGAATATATTGCATTACAATAATCTCAACTACAACCCCAATCCAAACTTCTTTTCAAAATCTTGCACAAACCCTAAGAATCTGTAAATATATTCAAGTATTTAATTGACCTATTAGATCAAATCATGAATTAAATTTACATACATCACAACAATGGACTGAATAAAATAAAACCCTTGATTCTATTTCACTCAAAATTCTTAAAACTTTTACACAGGAGAGAATTAGATCTGAATTGTATTTTTTCATTAATCTTCAATTGATATCTCTATCATAAAATATTTCACAATTCATGTATTCAAAACTTGCAAAAATTTGACACAAAACCCTTCAAATTTGCTCTGTAAAATGCTTTACAATATGCTTAATGTTTCACCTACACCTCACTTGGGACCGACACTCTAGATATGTGATGCAAGAGTAACTTGGGTCATTGGCAATCCTTCTCAACCAAAAATATGTTTGTATTTATTCTTTAGTTTGTTTGGAGGCTGCTCGGTGAAGTACTTTGTCGCTCGGGTTTGTTCTCTGTTGCTCGGGAATGCTTGTTCCGAGTTGGTCTCTATTGCTTGGGTTTCTGTTGCTTGAGCATGCTTGTTCTGAGTTCATTTTTTGTTGCTCGGGTTTTTGTTATTTTTCTCAGGTATGCTTGGCCCTAGTCATGTTTTATTTCTCAGGGTGTTCTTTGCCCGAGTCACTCTGTTTCTCGATCATCCTTTGCCTAAGTTGTGTATTTTGGAGTTGGATCTAATGGTCGACTTATACATTTAATTTTTGTGGCTTAATTAATATGGGGTCTCTCTTTGGGATCTGTGTGGACCTAAATTTGGGTCTCACTTATGGATTTGAGATCCAACCTCTCTGGTGGACTCTTGTATATATTTGTTTCTATGTTCTTAGTTTAGAGGCAGTTTTTAGAGGTAGGATTTTGATATCAAATTGTAATAAAAGATTAAGTATTGAAATATCTAAAAGGCAGGTTTGTGACCTTGCATGTATGAAGATCAATATGTAATTCATTGAATGTTTATGGCCAAAACCAGGAAGGCCTTACATCTTGACATATCATGAGTTTGATCAATTAATGAAAAGTAACTCTGTTGTTTCTTCTCTCACTGTGTTGTTATTGTTTTTGCATTGTGTTTACAAGATGGTTTGGTAGTTGGGAGAGCCTTTGGCCCCTCCTGTCATCCATCCTTGTGTCAAAACGAGATTGGGTACCCTTTCTCTTGGCCATGAATTCCTCTTTTATAGCAATAAGGGAGCAAACAAGCTTCGGGCCAGAGAAAACACATGTCACTCAATCCATTGGACCGCTTGATTTTTGTTACAAAAGATCTTTACATAGAAAAAACAAAATGCCATTTTCCTTAAACAAGATATTTCTTTTACTTCTCCCACCTTTTTTTGCTGATGAAGAAATTTTTTGGGCCCATGGCTGTTGTAAAATTATTCTTCAAAAAAGATGACTTCTGCATAAAACACAAAAACTGTTTTCCAGATCCTCACATCAAACTGTTAGATAATTAATTAATTACCTCTTACTCTTCATTAGAGTACATATTAATCCATTCAATGTATTCTTCATTTTTTGGCCAATTGAATCTCATGACTTCATCATATTTTTCTCTGTATGGGTTGTACTTGACAATAACCTTGTTGGATTCCTTCTCAAAAGTCTCAAAGAATGTACCACTGCTGATTATTTTGTCCATGATTCTTTCTAGAACATTTGTGTCAAATAATTCATAAATTGAATCAACCTGAGAGTTGATGATCTGTTATGCCTACTCCTTCCATATCTGTAATATCTTTATACTTCCATCCTTATCTATAATTTTCCAGGTAGCAAATTATCATAAATTCCATTAAAACTATTGATCAACTTCGTGATTCTTCTTTCAATGTTCGTAGGCAACATTTGAAACTCCTAAATATAATTCAACAATAAATGTGTTGGTTGAAGTTCCTGAGGCCTATCAACATGATCCTTTGATGCAACAAGCATCATCCTCAAATTATTGGTCCTTTTCATCCATTTTGTGAACAATGGGGCAACAACCTCCCTATCCCTATCAAATCTTTTAACATCTTCAATTAACAAAGAAAAGATAGAATGGACACTTTCCAACTTTCTATCAACATTATCATTCAAATGAGTCAATGCTGAGATGACTATTTCCTTTTGTTTCGATGTGGACTTCTTCTTTGTCTGAACAAATTTTGTCCTCCAACTCCTTTATTTTTTCTAACATTTGACCCTTTGTTGGGTCCACAGAGCAAGTAGGCTCTTCAATGGCTGGTTCAACTGCCTAGTCATAAGGAAAAAATTCCATGGAAGGTTGAGGAATATATTCAAAAGGAGTGGAGAGAGGTTCCCTTGATGTTGAGGGAGAAAAATTTATAATAGGAGTAACATGGGATACCTCTGACAATTTTTGTTTCAAGATTTGCACCTCTTTCTGCAACTCAATTTTTTCCACATGTTCTTTAGTGTATTCCTTGAATAGGTGTTCAAATTTGGATTTATATTCTTATTTCTTAGTTTCCTTCTTCTTAGAAACCACCTTAGCTACTTTGGTTGTATCTAAAACTAAATTTGATGTCTCAACACAAGACATATCTCCAGCTCTCTTTATAACAAGAACCCCTCCCAAATTGGGGTTATTATCTTTAATGTTTGGTTTTCTTACCCTAGGGGATGATGACCAAATGGCCAAAGTGACATAATCATAACTCAAAGTAGAACCCTTCAGTGCAATATTTTTTTCCTCTACAGAACCATACAATACTTTGTCCTTTCGTATGCTATCAAAGTAAATTGCATCAACAATGTTCCATCCAAGAAGAATCAAAACCCTTTCTTGATGTACAATTTTATTCCCTTCTTCAGACATGATGGCATTGAACTCTTTCATCATTTCCAACTTGATTTCATCTTGATTCTCCTAATCACTCCTCTCAGACCTCTGAGCCTTTCTCTCCTCACATCTCTTCTTTTAGTCTTCAATCTTGATCCTCCATTCCAACTGCAAGAAGTCTTGACTTTTCACTAAACTCTCATCTTCCGAAAATTTCTCACATGACTCCTTTCTAGCATCTCTAAAGGATCTACCTTGAATATCTAGAGAGGTGAAATAAAAATCAAGTGGATGAGGTTTTGTAGGAAATCCTACCTATAATTATTTTTTAGTGATAATGATAACATCACCATCATCATAATCACAATCACTCTCCTCTATATCTTGTTCCTCAGTTTGCAACTCAAAATACACTTCTAATTTCTCCTTTCCCCTTTGCACTAGAGGTGATGGAAAAGTGGTGAAGAGCCTCTCATTTTTTCATCCTGAACATCAATAATTTTCACTCCTTTAGAAGGGTTGGGCTGAGGCACAAGATTTTTTTCATACTTTATTATTTTCTTGCGTTTTCTCCTCCTCTCCTCATCACTGTCACTATAGCTAACAACCTCACCTCTCAACCTCTTATATATATTTTTATTTCATGGAGGCATAGGCTCATGTCTTTCCTCAACTTTACCATCTTTTGACTGTGGTGGTAGAGATGATGCCATTGAAGGCCTCATTCTAGTTTGAAAAGAGGAAAGTGGTGCATACAAAATATTCCACAAAACACCAGCATTATTATATGACTCTAATCGATTCATTTCCTCCTTTCTTGCATCTAATACTGCTTGAGATACTACTTACACAACATTATCCCCTTCTTATTCTCTCTTGATTTTCTCCAATTGATTTATCTTTTGTTTCAAAGTCAACATGACCTCTTGAAAGTGATCCACTAATGTATTCATCTTGGCAATAAAAGAATTAAATGTTTTTAATGGATCATGACTAGGATCCATTTTATGCACAATACCCAACAACTTTTTGTATGCCACCCATTTCTCTTTTCTACCTTCTTGTGCCTCTTCGTCAAATTCATTTCTAATCAAAACCTTAGGAAAATTAAAAACATGAGATAAGGAAGATCCCTTGATCCTGGCTCTGAACATAATGTAGAATCTCTCTGGGTCACTATTCCTTGCTATACAAATCCCCATATGATAAGGAGTAAATAAATTATCCAAGTAGACCCAACCTCCTTTTATTATTAAAAAATCAGGGATGATTGTATAATTAGGGAACAAAGTACCTTTCTATTTTATCATCAACTCCTTTTCCTAAATACATCCAATCTACCAAATCACCTCTGTAAATCCCAACCTCCATGGAACATTATAGGGTAAGACATGTGGCATCCACACAAAACCATAAACCCTTATAACTGAACTGACTGCATAAGGTTATATATATATAATGCCAATTATGTGCACTCTTCAAAGTTGGGGTTCTTTCCATGGGTCTAAATAAATCATGTAATTTTGGAGGAATTCTAGGTGGATCAACTGTTAAATCTTCCCTTAACCTTGATGCAAAACAATTTTCAAATCTAACATAGCTGCCTTCATCCCTGTCCCAAGACATGTCCATGCTCCAAAATTGAACTGGCATATCCAATCCACCAATATTTCTTCTTAGAATCATCAAACTCTCAAAGAAATATGCATTTTGGTATAGGATCATATGCATCAATAAAGAATGCCAAATTAAAAATTTCAAACTCCCATTATCTTTTACATCCAACAATCCCTCATAAATCTTATGTTCTTAGAATGGGCATAGTCAAAGATCACTATGAAACCTGGATACTAGATCTAAATTGACATATACATGTATGCCGTATGAACCATTTTTCTGTAAGGAAACTCAGGTGCGGAAACAACTTCCTACACTAATCTCTAAAGGAAAGTATTGTGCAAATTCTTTTAAATCCTTACAATTTCAGATTTGTTAACTACTTTAACAATGATATTGCAGCCATATACCATGCATACAAAAAATAGAGAATGACACAATGATTTACCCTGGGGAAAACATTTTGGTAAAAAACCCCAGCACTCCAAAACCTGCGCAATGTATTATCTTCAACACAATGGTTACAACACACTTGCAATGCAAGTTCTTTCAGGAGACAATCGACACTCAAAGACAAATCCAGTAGCACGAGATCATACCAACAATACACTCTTTTCCTATCCTAGTCTGCAACCCTAAAAAATGCTTATATCACGCGCTTTCCTTTTTAGGGCAACTTCCAAAGATAGCCGTATTAGGGTTTTACCATTCTCCAAGAAAATAGGAAACTGAACCCCACGATTGAAGAAGAGTGTACAGTACTCAACTTTATCAATTGCCACATGTCTTGCATGTCTTCACCCGTCATTGAATCTTCTAGAAATAGCTCTTACGTGTCATAGGAATCTGTCATAACCGTTTCAGCCATGATCTCCTTACACACAATTCAAGATGTCGACACATCAAGTGGAGTGACACATCAACATGCCAACTAGACATGTACACTCGCACTTAATTACATTATTTGCAAGAAATACATTTTATGAAACAAATAATAAGAATAGGAATTATCCAAGGTTATGAAACCTTATTCCTTACATTTTCTTGGATGAAAACCTAGAACCTGAAATAAGGGGTAAAATGTATCCTGCAAATGATGAGCAAATGCCTGAATGGGGAAAGTTTCAGCTATTCTAGATCCAATGTTATAATTTGTCTCCCCTACTTTGGCTAGATGAGTAGGAAGGAGGTTACTTCTAACCATATCTTTCACCTTTATATATTATTCTTCTATAATCTCTAAATCAATGGGCTCTAGAAAAGTAGGTTCATACAAGTCAAAATACTTCTAAATATCTTCACTTCTAATTGATAGTAATACATTTCCTGAATTTACCCTTACATCCCTCAAAATTGGGTTATATCTATGTGCAATTTCCTTAAGTAAATCCATATCCATAAACACATTAGGAACCACCAGTTTCCCCAAGTCATATTGCCAATAATTTGAAAGGGGAGTACCTTGATTTCTCTACCCAAACCACATTTTGAACATGTCCAAACCACTCATTAGAACCCTAGCATCTGCTACATTTTATACCTTATCAATTAAATCCTCACCTATGACCTTTCCTGCCATGAATTTATGTCGTTGATATCTATCTATTGTGGATGGTGGAATTTTTCCAGAAAGTCATCATATAGGTTCCTCTTTTAATAATCAGTTTTATGGGAATGCTTTCTTTGGGGTTCCATTCTAAATCTTAAGGGCTTTCAATTTTAAATTACAAAATAAAAGAGAAAAACTAGGGCTTGCAAGGAAATTGCAAATTACAACACAATTCCCACAAATATTTACTCAATCAAATCAAACCCTAATTCCTCAATGCCCTACAAACAAAATCTCCACAAATTCAAACACAAATAACCCAACAGTAACCTTGAAATGACCAAAGAAAATACAGAAACCCACTTACTATTTTATCGTAGAAAACCCCTATACTCCTTGTAGCAAAAGCTCAAAACATACGTTTCTAGATTCGAAGATGAATTCTGCACCTTCTGACTATTTTGATGAATGGTCAATGACATAAAAATCCTCATTTATGTCTATCTGAAACAAGTTATTGATGTCCCATCCACCATTAATGTTCATACACATGAAAAAATTCAAATTCCTCCCTTTTGCAATTTTGAGTTCTGGTTGTCGATCCTCCATCCATCTTAGTGCATCAAACAATTTAAATTTGTCAATCTAACATTGACCTCTTATATAAAAAATAGACCCACCAGAAGACCAATGAAAAACCACAAAGTAATTTCTGTTTACACCTCATCACCTGGCCCTACCTTCAACTTGCGTTGGCTAACTAAGACATGTGGCATCATCCTGTGATCCTACTATCGTTAAATGCCTCGCAATTCTCAATCAAGATCATGACAGCCGTTGATTTCATTCTCCTTGTAACTGTCGATCAAACCAAAGCAGTTCATCCATCTATTAAAATTTTATTAGCTTTTCATCTAGATTAAAAGGTCACCGTCCATTTTCACCATGTGCTAATAGATGAGAGATTAAGTTGCTCACCAATTAACTCCAATGCAATCAACATGAAATATTTTAAATCCTTCTAATGTTTCCTTCAGTCAATCAACATATGGCATATGTCAATCTCCCACGGTGCCACTATAAATAAAATATTGAGAATATGGGTATTACAACATTGCAGGGACCAATAAAAATATAACATGTAGCAGACCACCAGTAAGGTAAAGGGGACCCACCTAGAACGACCACAAAGCCATAAACTTATTCACTTATAAAATACAACCATGGGCACATTTAACTTAGGAAAATAAAACAAAGGTAAATAAAATAAAAGGTCGACCCGACATAAAAGATAAAACATTAGGATAACAATGATGGCCCCTCTTCATGACATAAAAACCCTTTGTCTTATGACCCAAAGAGTAATGAAAAATTAGAACAAACCTAGGGTTTAACTTAAAATAATTTGCAACTAAATAAAACCCTAAACCCTAAACCAAGACAAAGAGAATAATCAAGAGGATATGACCAAAATTCACAAAGACAATCAAAATATTTTGCAATTCATTTTGAAGTATTGCTAGTGGCTCTAGTTGGGGACGTTCGTTACCACTAGAATGAAGCGAGAATATCAGAATCTTACGTGAACAAACCACTCACAAAAAAATTTCAAAAACATGACCAACAATAGGAAAGGAAACTAAAAATACAAATGTACAAATTCTAGACTACTGTTCATGGAATAAAAACTATGCCAAGAGAAGTAGGGATTTAAGAACTACCAATGAACTAGAAATTCAAGAACATCACCGGTCAATTATCTGATAAAATAGGAATCCTCTCCCCATTTTGTGTGGATCAAATATGGACCTAACCAGATTGCATCAAAATTTGGATGTTTTCTTTTGTCCCCCAATCTGACATTCCACATTATAACAAGATCATCAATCTCAAAACTTCTTGTAGTTGTCTTCTTATCATACAAATTTTTGACTTGCAACTAGAGCTTTTCATTTCTAGCATGAGCATCTCTTCGGCCCTCATCCAACTTCATTAAATCATCCACCCTTAATTGCATATCATCCTCAATCTCATCATCATAAGTCTAGACAAACTTATACATTTCCGTCAATTTATTTCTGGGAAACCTTTCCTGTATTCCATATCCTATGTCAAAAAGTGCACATCCTATTGCCTTTTTTAAAGTACCCTATCTTCCCAAACAAAAAATCTCACTTTTGAGTCCCAAGCCTTATTTTTCTTGTCTAAAATCCTCTTGATAATTTTCAACAAGCTCTTGTTGCTTGATTTAGCTTGCCCATTTCCTTGTGAATGGTAGGGTGATGAATAAGATGTTTAAATGTCATATTTATTGCAAAAATCTACATATTATTTTGATCTAAAGCACATTGCATTGTCTGATACAATTCTCTCTAGGGATCTGAATCTTGTCAATATGTTATCCATCAGGAAATCAATCACCACCCTGCTTGTTGTTTTTCTGGTTTGGATTGCCTCCACCCACTTTGAGAAATAATTTGTGGCAACCAAGATCCATGAATAACCACTACTGGATTTACTTGCAATATCTCCAATAAAATCTATGCCCCATTGATAAAAAGGAGCCTGAACCTCAACTAGTTTTAATGAAAATTTTCTTGAGAACTTGAGCTTCCGAGAGAACCTATGGCATGCATCACACTTTTTGACCAACTGATGTGCATATTTAAAAATAGGAGGACAAGAAAACCCATATCTTAAGAGTTTATGTGCAATTGTTTTGGCCATATAATTCACTTCACAAACCCCATTGTGAATTTATACTAACAACTTCTCATCTTGGTTTTGATCCACACACTTTGACATCACACCATCAATATTTCTCCACCAAAGATTTCCACCCACTATGACATACTTGATTGCATGCAGTTTGAGTTTCCTTTTCCTATTCTCATCGATTCCTTTAGGGCACTTTATTTTTTGCAAGTAATGGATCACATTTGAGTACCGCTCACAACAATCCATATCAGATAGATATTCTTTTTTCTCTTCTTCTACTTGATTTATTTGATTAGCATCAAGATTTATATGAGCCATGGGTTTTTTTAATCCTTGTTCCCTTACTAGCTTAGTAATATGTATTTGAATATTATATTATAGGATCTGATCCACCTACATCTTCTTCCTGAGACCTCCTGCTGTGTGAAAATGTACTTGAAAGATGCACTAGGCACATCAACACCCATTAATTTCATTAATTCTTCTTGCATTTTTGGTGCTAAGATAGGGTTATTAGGTCTTTGCTACTTCCAGAATGGTTTTTCATTTTCCTTAATGGGAATTTCATGTTGGAATCAATCCTCTTTGTAGTTATTTATTTCATCATATGACCAAGCAAAGACATGCATATATTTCCTTCATAAATCACTCAACATTGTTCTAACCTTAGGTGACATCTTCTTACCAATATACATGTTTTTTGGTGATTCTTGTGTTCCAAGGATAATCTCTTCTAAATCACCAGGATTTGTGGAAATGTTTGCAAATTTTTCCTTATCTTGATTTTCAAACACTCTTTCTAAAATAACCAAACCTTTGGGAACCGTATTTGTCTTAATCTGAATCACCTCATTCCCAAAAACAATCTCTTTTCTATTTAATGTCTCAACAAAAGAATTAAAATAAATTTCTCGACCATCATACTCATCTTCACAATTTAGAAATATCAAAATATCACTGTCATCATTGAAAAATTGCCAGCTCTTAATATTGTCAGGGATTGATGGTGTCGTTTGCACTTCTACTTTTGAAATCCTAGAAAAAGTAATATCATTTATCTTCAAAGAAATGTTAGTCAACAAATCAGCCATTCTTTTATGGCTCCATTCCATTTAGTCAATCCCAAAAGCATCAAAATTTCAATCTCATCCCATACAACATTTATGTACTACTTTAGTATTTTATTTTTTGATGCATATTTTGACCATATCTGGGATATGACCAATTAAGAGTCTCCAATAACCCTGAGATTCTTGATTCCATTTTTCTGTCAACCTCAATCCCAACAACAGTGCTTCATACTCTGCCACATTATTTGTACATAAAAATGATGAAGTGAAAGAAAATTGAAATTTTCTTCCACTTGGTGAAACTAACAAAACCCTTGCACCTGACCCCTCTTTAGAACTAGCACCATCAAAGTATATAGTCCATAGATTTATCTCATCCATTTTATTCTTCTTCATCCAATGGTGCAGGTTGTTTCTTTTCTTCCATAGGAAAATCTACAACCCTAAATGCATTAATATCATTATCAAAAAAATAATTCATATTCTCATCAGGATCTCGCTCAATCATGTGTAACACTCTAGGTTCCCTGTCAATTTTGACATGTTCACCATCAATGTGAAAAGTAGCATGTGATAAACCACATTGTAGACTCCCTCCATTGAAGTACTCCACATCCTTGAAAATAACATTCCACAATAAGGAGGAATGTGAACAACTAATACACTCATTGTTAGGTCCTTGTCAGGGAATGCACTAAAATTGTAAGTCAAAGCTCTAATTGTACCTACGATAGTCACTTGTATTGAGTCCATTAGCTAACTATCACCCTTGTGGAGTGTCAACCTTCAAACCCATAGCTTCCATAATCTTAATTGGCATCACAACGTTTGATGCCTCGAAGTCTATCATGCAATTCTTTAGAAATTTCCCATTAATAACTACAGTAAAAAAGAAAGGCTCAAAACTTATTAAACAAGAATTTATAGTGCTATCCAACTACATTTGGAGAATTTGAGAAAAATTCCCCCTAACTCTTTACTTTTCTTTTCCTCCTTATTTCCCCGCCCCTTTATTACATGAGAATCATCTAATTGTTTAATTTTTAAGGATGATGCACTCTTAACCTAGGCCATAGGCTTTTCTTTATGCTCATCTATTCTCATTATTTCTAACAAAGGGAATTTTACATTAATATGAGAAAACAACTGTAATATAACAATAGGTGTATAATTTATCAAATAAAATGACATACCTATTTTTTTATCTTCATTCTTGGATTTTCTACTTCCTACCTTTTTTTTGCTTCATTTCCTCTCAAGTAGGTGTAGCAGAGTTTTCATTTTTTTTTTTGTCTTCACGCTTGGTGAAGCAACTTCCACATTTAGCCTAAAGATCTCAGCCTTTTTGGCCCAATTTTTTCTTTTTACTTCCTCAATCTTAACAAAATTCTTATCCTTTTCCTTCTTCACTTCTTTGACTTTAGTTTTGTGCTCCTTAATTAAAAGGCCATAAGGTGAATGAGGTGATTGGAAATAATCACACCATGTTGTATCTTCAATAAAATTTACATAATGCTTCTAACATGGATCAAGATTCTTCTGCTCCTGCTTTAAATTTTGTTGTTGCTGAATTGGTTTTCCATCCTTCTAGTTAGTGTTATAAGGATAATTTTGCAATCTTGGAGGTCTATTAAATTTTTCAAATTGTTGCTTCTCTTATCCAATGCCTTTATCATTTATGGTAGTATTAAGCTTGATATCTTTCAAGCCATTGACAACCTTGTCCCATTTGTCTTCCTAATTAGGCTATGAGCCTGGAGACTTTTCAATTTCTTTCTTTCCTTTTTTGAAGAGCTTTGGATCTTCTCTTCATCCTAGCTTTCCTGAAGCTCTCCTATTACTTTCAATGTTAATGGTCATTCTAAAAGCATCCCAAAAAGTATGAGGGTCTTTATCTCTGAGTTGTTATGCCATTTTTGCATCAAATGCATTAAAGTATGTTTTTAGGCATACATTTTGTTCTAATCTTAACACCTGAAACAACTTATGCATTTCCTTTTGAAATCTATTAATAAAATCAGTGACAAACTCATTAGGTTACTTCTTGATGTTGTTGAATTCATTCAACATAAAAATAACATTATTTTTATCACCATATTGCTCCTTGAAACATTTTTCAAACTCTTCCCAAGAACCAATACTTGCAGCAGGTATTCCTCTACACCGATCTCTAGTATCCTCTTATATGAATTATACAAATAATTTCATCACCACGTCATCATGCTCAACTTCATAATCATTCATTTTTTCAGTGAAAGCTCTTAGAATCTCTTCCCCAATTATAGCATTATTTCCTAAAAACTTATTTATCTTGTCCCCTAATTCATTTGGAACTAGATTAGGATAACAAGGAATTCCACCAAAAAACTGTTGTTTCTAATTTTCCAAATTTAGAGGCCTTCTTTGAAACTATCCTCCAACAGTCTAACCAATGGTACTTGTTCTAGTTTTTGTCCTAGTTTGTTGTCTATTTGAACCCTGGGGTTGAATCACACCTTGCGATGCAGGCTAGACCCTTTACCCTGTGTTTGCAACTCCTACATTAGGGGTTACTTGAATACCTTGGACAAGAGTATTTGTACCAAAATTTGGTTGTGTTATTTGAGATGAACTAGAAACACCTTGAACATTAGATGGAACAACATTAAATGAGGCATTATTTAATGTTTACATTGGAAGGAAATAATATTTCATTTTCATCTTGGCATTAGCTTCTTCCATCTTTATGATCTGTAACTCCTTGGCAAGAGTTTCACTCTCTTTTCTTGCTTTCTCTAGTTCAATATCTACCTTGGACAATCCTTGTTGTAACTGACCTTGATCCTTCTTATCATTGATATTAATTTTAGTTACTTTCTATTTTCTTTTAAATAAATAAAGTTTATGAGTTTGGACACTTGACTGAGGATTAATGTGATCTACTAGATTTTGTTGAGAATTTTCTTGGATTTTAAGCTTATCACTGGAATTTCCCTCAAATTTCCAATCAAAGATTTATCTTATAACATGGTCCTCAACACTTGGTTTAGGCTCCTCTAGATTCATGGCTTTGAGTGTAGCCAATTTTCTTAGGAGGATATCTCTCTCAATAACAACATTGATAACCTCAGATTATTTTTCTTTTTCTTCTTTATTTCTCAATTCTATTTGTTCTTGGAGATCCCTTCTTAGGATGTTTATATCTCAAAGAATCTCATCAGGATCTGGTAAAGTTATTTAAGATCTAGAAGTATTATCAAGATCAATTATTTCAAGGTCTCCTTGTTCCTGAACAAATATATAAGGAAATTAGGTTGTAAAGCGAGGAGGAGGAGGTACACCACTGGTGCTTTGGTGACTTATACCTCTACTCTAGTCTCTTTTCTTTTAAGAATACTGAACTTGGGCTACTTCCTTGTTTAGAAATATTTAAAATATATGCATTGGTACAACGATCTCAGAGTTGCCATCAAATTAACTTTGAATACCAAATGTTTACAACTATTTGGTAATCTTCACAGGATATTTGCAAATCCTACTCTCAAAGGAATATGCACTCTGACAATTGATCTTAAACAACTTTTACAACAGAAAAATATAAACTACTGACATAGATTCATGACTCAACCTTCAAATCACAAAAGGAAAATGATAAGTCTATGCAACTTCACAATGAATGATAACACTAATTATAATTTTACAAATAATTCCCTAGAAGATTCACCATTTTGTTGGGTCCTGGAAAGGGTTTAAACTTACAAAATAGGAACCAAGTTGATCTTTCAATTACCTATGGAGAAGCCAACCAACATCTTCAATAATGTCTGGGACTTGGACCAACTAACAATCATATCTCAAACCCTTCCACACTTTGGGCTCTGTAAAACATTGGAGGGTAATCCCTTAATGTTATAATCTTTGTACCAAACTTGTAAATAAATAAAAAACAAAGCATATGATCTCATATAAAATCTGAACAAAGAGGGAGAATGCTATGAAATGGCCAATTCCCAGTTATCCTCAACCTATTGGAGCATGAGATAACAACAACATACATAAAATATAAAGATTCTACATGATTTAACCATTTTTAGAAAAGTTAGATAAAATTGAACATCACAATATAAGTAAAAACACTAAAAATCTTATCAGTGCCTCATTACATTGGGTATTGAATTCACGAGAAATAAAAATGCAGTATACCATAAGTTCATCAAAATAGCTTTAAGATCTAAGAATATACCACATTATAATATATCTCAACTACAACCCCAACCCAAACTTCTTATCAAAATCTTGCTCAAACCCTAAGTATATGTAAATATATTCAAGAATTTAATTGACCTATTAGATAAAATAATGAATAAAATTTACATACATCACAAAAATGCACTAAATTAAATAAAGCCAAAGGGGTGGGATTTTATTTTACCATAGGCATAATTTTCATGTAATAATTTTGTCAATAGGAGCACTCGTTAATCACCATTCAAGATTGTATATGGAATTAGTCCTAACAATTCTTCATAATTAAGAAAGTTAGACAATGGAGAAAAGAGTAGTGTTGAAGTTGAAGAATTTGCATAACACTTGAAGAATTTGCATGAAGAGGTGAGGAAGCATATTAATAAATTGAATATTCAGTACAAGGCTAAGGCATATCAGAAAAGAAGACAAGGAATTTCATATTGGAGATAAAGTTATGGTTTATTTGAGGAAGAAGAGATTTCTAGTGGGAGCATATAATAAGTTGAAGATGAATATATTTGGACCATGCAAAATTCTAAAGAAGCATGATTCAGGAAATGATTATAAAGTATAGTTGCCCAGTGAACTCAATATTTTACCTAAGTTTAATATTGTATATTTGACTGAGTATTGTGAAGGCAATATGGAATATGAAATAGAATAATCATAGTGGATATTTCTATACCTGTTTCAACTACATAAGAGATAGAGGATATCCAGGATAGTCATGTGGAAAGAAGCACAAGAAATAGGAAATATGAAGAGTACTTGGTCAATTGGAAGGGATAACTTGTTGAAGATTCATCATGGCTATCAAAGGAAGAGGTTGATCACCTTGGTTTTCCTTTGCATAACTGATATATGACAAGGTCACTTCTCAAATTACCCTGAGTCTTTGATGCTGGAGTATATAGGGTGTAAGAGCAGTCTTGCATCACCCAAAAATATTGTCTAATTTTTCATTAAGGGCTATCTTTGGAAAGGGTTACTATTTTTAGAAATTTTAATATCTTTAGTAAGTTGTTCATTTGAGAAAAAATTGTTCCAATTGCTTCCCCATAGGTTCATTTTGGATATATAAGTCTTTCAATAAAGTTTCATGGTAAGATCAAGTCTGGTTTTGAAGATATTGAATTTTTTGTTTTGGCAGGGTGGTACAAAAACTTTGAACTCAGTTTTGAAGGCCTTAGAGGCTCCGAAAGGGGGTCAAAATTTGATTGGTTGGGCCATTAGGACTCAAGTTTCAATACAAGAGGAAGAGCGAGAAAAAACCACTTGAGGCGGCAAATTGAACCCCTGTGTGCCAAAATAGGAAAATTTCACTTTCTATAATCTTCTAAGGCGGTTAATTGTGTTTCTTATATAGGGATAATTGGGGAATTTTAGGGTTAAGTTCTAGAAGTGTAGATTGTGCCTTTGCCTTGTATGATAATGTAATTAAAATGCCCATGTGGTTGTAGCATATTATTTAACTGAATATTGTAATGTCATTTTATTAAAGATAATAGAAAGCAAGTGTTTCTTTTCTTGTCATTGTTAAGTTCCTTCTATTGTTCTATTCTTGAATATATTTTTATTTCCCTGTTGTTTTCTGTGTGTGTTTGGTTGAATAAGAGGAGTACCCTTCATCAAATAGTTTCTAGGTCTTGAAAGATAAGCTGTGTGAGGATATGAGACTGATAGATGCAAAAATCATGCCTCAAACTTTAAAATGAGGTAAGACACATCTTAGAGTGAGGGGATGGAATATTTTGGTTAAAATAAATTAAGAGAGGGCTTATAATATTAATTTAAATTAATAAAGGTCCAATGAGCATTAGAAGAATGTGAAATCAATTTGGAAACCCATATATACTAAAATGGGGTTAAAATAAGCTCCTAATTAAGGGTGCTAACTCTTTAGGATGATACATAAAGACATGACCAAGGGAGTGTCAAAGAATGGGAAGGGAGACTCTCTCTATCCCCACACTACTGTTAGAATAATAAGAAGAAAAATGCAAATATAAACACACAGAAGAGAACACAATGGCACAGAGATTTAACATGGTTCACCCAATCCCTAGGCTACGTCCACCAACAACGAGTCCAATATCTTTATTTTTATCCAGTGATTACAATCTGAAACCTACAACTCAATACCATCACAGGAAGCTACAAAAATCCCTCATACCATAAAATCCTGAAACCCTAAGCCCTTTTTACAAGTATATTTGACCTAACCTAATTAGGGAAAAAATACTCTGACTAATAGAAAATTGATGCTCTGCCCCTTGATCCCGCCTGGGGCACTGCCCCAGGACCCCGCAAGGGGCTTTGCCCCTTGACCCCGAGCTTGGGGGTGCTGCCCCCAAATCCCTGTAGATAAGTCTGGGGGGAAACCGCGCCGAAAGAACTTGAGTCTGATTAGGCTCCACATACATAACAACTACGTCATCCAACAAGAAGGTTAGGGAACCCACTTACAATAGTGGCCCAAAGAACACTTGGCAGAAATTGATAACTCCAAACAATGGTTCCCAAAGAACCTCCACAACCATCCCCAACCAAACAAACTTAAAAGAAAGGCATGGTCGTCAAGACCCACAACCAATTCTAACCTCATAGGTGGACTAAGTCACACCCAACCATCTAGAATAAATAATTGCACAAAAGAAACACTCAAGATCTCACTATCACAGGCATGGAGGAAACCAAAATCACTATAAGAAATGAACTATAATCCAATGAAATAATTCAGGCTCAACCACTACTGCACAAGATAAGCATTGTATAAAAAAAATCAGCATTTATATAATTATTCTAAATTGGATCAAAATGAGGTCTACCAAAAGAAACCATCCATTCTTAACAATTTACATAAGGATCACGAAATTTATAATCACATAAAAATGGCACACATTTAGTTATCAATTGCATAATGCATCTACTAATATCCACACAAAGGAAGATACATGCATATACATCATTGACAACTTACACTTCTTTTCAAGAGAAAAATAAGATTTTATCATAATTTAAATAAGAAGACATTCTCTTTAACATCTTTACAGTTAATCAACAAGAACAATATAGTATGCTCTCCATGGTTTTTTCCCTGACACATTTTATAAGAGGCCCATAATGAACACGATAGAATCACACAATCACAAGACAAGGCATCAATGCCAAACATTCAAAATAGTCACCATGAAACTGGAAAGAAAAAACCCAAATGGGGAATCATCAATTCCTACAATAAATCTAAAAAATAAACTCATCTCAACAATAAATTAAATGTGATGAATGTCATAAATATATAGAGGGAAATTTTTTGGTGACTAGTCCAAGCATAATACCAAAATTTCAATTCTAGCCCACACAACATATGGAATAATGAACCAAGAAAACAAAATAAATCACCAATAATGAAATACATTCATAAAAATTATCACCAATATTAGTCACATCAGAGGAAGTAAGTGTTGCACAGTACCGAGGAACACATCTTAGCAACATTAGAGAACATAGTAACACACACAAAATAGTGTGCTAGGAACACAAAATTTATGTGGGTAACTACAACCACAAGGTGATATAGAAACGAGGTTGAAACATGAGACTTTGGCCTTCTAAAGGGATGCCCAACTCATTCTCACAAGAGGGATTACACAATTATGGATCAAGGAATTTTTGACCAATAACCACGTAGGTTCTTCACACATCATGGACATGCATCACACTCATCAAGAGTCACCCAAAATTGGCGATAACAATACAACAAAACCCACCTCACAAAGTTATGGTAATAATCTCAACATCACATCAGGGATGATTAGTCTCTACAGCCATTATGACCTCATTTCACTCAATGCAAGGTAGATACAAGATTATAAAAAACAAAATATATGAAATATGCGATACCATAGAATAGAACAATATTTATACAATTCTTTGCATCAATAAAAAATTAATTTCCCAAGAAATCAAGCGATCATGTAATTTTGGGACATAAGTCATTGACCTAAATGATCTGTACAAGATGATAGTTTCACTCCTTTTTAACAATGAATGTTTCCATATATAATTAAAATGGTGCGTAACTATTGCTCTATAAGAGGAATGTATTTCAATGCAGGAAATAATGTTCCAATACATATAACTAATAAATCATTTCATTTACTTTTACCCTTAATGCAAAAATATTGAAATGCAATACACCACACTCCAAGGAGAGTCAATCAATAGGCACACATGGCCTTGCATGGACACCAATCAATCACCCTGACCTTGTAGAATCACACAAGCAAACAAGCCACTCAAGGGCTATTAAGCATCCAAAGCATTCAAGAATCAACATATACATATCATCTATCATGTTGTAACAACTTAAAAAACAATCACAGTTGCCAAAGCATCCACACATTTAGACCACACAAGGGTAACCAAGATAAACACACCAAACAACATTCTAAATTTCTCTAAAGAAGTTCTCACACATGGGTATCATCCATCCCTAAAGAGTGAAAAGATATATGAGGTACTCTTCCTCTACCACATGCTACTTGGATCGGTTCTTCTAGAACACTGAAGAATGCCACACCTAGGCACCCAATAAATAAGATACAACTACTCACGATACTATATATGTGCACTCGCGTGCCAACAATCTTCAACTATGCAGACAACATATACCAAGAGATCCTAGAGTATGAATATGGGATTTGACACCAGATGCAATACCACACCAAGGAACCCTTGGAAACATAGGGTCAAATATGTACTTAACACTTTTTTTTAAACATAAAGATATAACATCAACTACAAGTGTAATAATAACCAATAATCATAAGCAATGATACAACATCAACGATCCTCAATCGATCATGCAAAAAGATACACATCCAAAGGTTCCATGACAACCCAAAACAAGCATGAATGGATAATAAATATTCAAGATACCATATGAAAGTCTAAATCATGTCCATGAACCTCAGAGGATAAGACCAAACCATCATCAATGGTCGCTAATCGAGGAGACAAGTTCATCCTATGTGCATGATAATACATGGTTCATTTTAAGCTCAAATAACAAGTTGCTTGATTAGCCACTTTTCCAAGATAATGGAATTCATTAATCATCTTGTTAGAACATGAGGAAAGCTAAAAATGACTCAAAATCGTTAAAATGCCAAATTTCAAAAAAATCTGGCAAAGTGGAAAAACTATCAATTTAGAGGTAAAGGTAACTTTAGATCATGATATATAATTATCATAATGACCTCAATCCATTATGATTGTGTGTCCCTACCATAATCATGGAATACTACAATGTCCAACAAACCAATTATGTCAAACATGATGACATGAGAAACTGGATGGGGCACAAAAGGATGCACCCAAGAAAATGTCCAAAATTCAAACTTATATTCTAGCCATTAAATTAAAACTCATTTGCCCTTAAGGCTCAACTAACTAAAAAATCCAATAAAATATGAAATTTGACTTTTTGGGAGAAAACAGATAACCACATGTCAAATAATTTTCAATCACAAACCTCATAACTCACACAAGCCTAATCAGGCGATAAAGAATAAGGCAAAGTGGGGAAAACACTAATTACCATCCCACAAAGCAATTAACAACAAGAATCAATTGAAATAGCTGAGAAATGGGAAAAATACAAGAAGTACTAACTCACACCAAACTACTGACACGGAAACAACCAAAAGAAAATAAATCCTTTGTGAAACTAAGAATGGCTCCATAGGAAGGTGAGGACTGACGACATGAATCCAATGAACCGCTACCCACAAAAATCAGATGCCCAGGTAATTCCCAATGAACAACATAAGGAATTTCTCCAAAGAGGATGGAGTAAATTCATAAAATCTACCAAATAGACGATTGAGAAAATAAACTCAACTTCCCAAACTATAAAGCACTTTTCAAAAAGGCTAAAAAGGTTAAATTAAAGATCAATTAAATCAATTAAAGCTCAAATTAAAACTCCTAAAAAGTATAATGAATTATTTAATTAAATTCCCACAAATGAACTATGCCCAAGGCACAATTGTCAATGATAAAATTAAACCCCAAACAATTAAATCGATATTTAATCCTAACTCAACTGTGACAACTACATGAGCACTAAATACACAGGCACATCCATCGATCTATCACAAAATGCATATGAGATCTGGATTTATCAACATGTTCTAGAAGGATAATATTATTATGTGTATATCGTCCATACAAGGACGATATTGGCTCAACCATGAATGGTCAGTGAAACTATCTCCTATGCCAATTTCAGGGATAAAGACACACTCAAAACCTGAAATTTAGGTCGAATGATGTTTGGTACCTGTTCACTGAAACACACAAACATCAAGTGTAGCTTCTTACAATATAAAATAGCCAAAGAACATGAACATACATGGTATCAAACATCTAAGGAGAACACAACATCCCGTGAACCTCACAAATGAGTAACTATGACTTTGTCTCACTGTATACAATCACATCGGGCATAGCCCATAACAAATATATGAGCATATTAGTGAACATCGTCTTATTTAAATTAAATAAAATAGTCATTTATAATGATATGAAAATATAACAGTGAAAATCTCAATTAAAACACCCAAAAGCATATAAGGCACAATATAACATGAAATCAATCATAATCATCATAATATATTAATCCAATATTCTATAATGCAAAATACACCCTGGATATCATCATAAAAAACCTTTATTTAAATAATACCAAAGCGATAATAACAACATACCCTAACATCTAAATCGGCAAAGATACTAGTAACCAAAATAATGTACAATAAGCAAATGCATCACATAGTGAAACCACCAGATCACATCATATGAATTATCATAGAATAACAACATCATGATACAAATATGATCCTTGATCCAAATAACATCTAGAAAAGATAGCAATCATAATCAATAATCAGTGGCACATACATCAGTAAACCATTAGTCACCTCATAAGTTTCATAACCAGGAATGTCTCATAATTTGTATACATCATATACCATCAAAACCACAATAATAATATCAAAATGAACACAACAAAAAATGAGCCAGTGCATTCCACAATGCTAATATAAAATCATAACATGTGAATAGTCACTGAATCACATAAAGGAATTAGGCTCTGATTGAATCACCAAAAACACAATAATTCCACAAAACCCATAAAATAGTCTCAGGAGGTCTAATAGCACAAGTTAGGTATACAAAAATCCATAACATAGTGGTTCTCACAACTAGCATAAGAGCATTAAAAAGTTTCCAATGCAATGGAAAAAGTCAAGACACACCATAGGTATCAACCTCTCACAAGTCCAACATAATCAAAGAATGAAAGAATATATCCAAGCAAGCACACAACAATCATATAAAGCAACAAGACAACATCCTAAGCCACATAAGACATCTCAAGAAATGTCATCCATGTTGATATCAGGTAGAAAGAAAATGGGAGAGGATCTGCACAGTGTATATGTAGCTATAATATGTATATTATCGTAATTAATGTTTTCTTACTCATTAAATCAAGAAACGAATGTTTTTGTCCCTTCATTGTCTATAATATCAAAGTTGAACACTTGGTTTTTCCCTATTTGTGTGGTATATTGATGCATTTCCTTTTTCATAGTTACACGAACCTATATAGTCCACCTTGGTTGGTATTGGTTTAAGTTTTTTTGAAGGTTTAACTATATTTGGTAAGTCTTTCAAGTCTCACGGTTGCTTTAGTCCAAAAAGAACTATTTATCATACACGTGTATTTGAATCAATCTTAATTGGATTTTCTTGTGTTTCTGACCCCGCTTGTTCTAAATTAAGGATGAATGGTTCTCTAATAGTGTAATGCATTGTACGTATAGGATCAAGGGCAATAATTACAATATACCTACACATTCATAGTAAGATCACATATGAGTAACAAGTCCTTCAATATGAGAAGTAAATAGATAATTATTTTAGTAATATTACTCTCATTTTCTTATTGTACTTCATTTGATTTGGAGAAACTATGTTCTATTAGTTGTATTATTGATCCAACTATAATATTTTCTGAGATTAAATGGTCATTATACTTGGTAGGCAAGAATGCTCTCCATGAATGTGTGCCACCAGAAATATCTTCTCTAAATCGTTTAGATTCTTGCAAGCCATTCTTGAGCTTTGATATAGAGAATACCTGTACAGAAGATAACAAGACCACATGTCCACCAACCATAAGTTTGATTGCATTCAGAGTTAGTTTGTCCATCATCTAGGCTTTGTGGGTTTCTCTACAAAAACATTAATTTTTTAATTTAATGTGTGAATTTGTGAATAATGTATCTTGCAAGTTAATAAATTGTAAACTAATTTCAAATACCATGTTCGCTAATCATATATGTGCAATTATAAGCACCTAACCAACTCGCATGGCTTATATTTATGTCATGACATACTAGGTGTCTTATAAATCAAATGTTGTGTTTGCATACATATTTTTGTTATAAAAATATGCGTCTACATACATTCGACATGTATAGCTATAATTTGTACATTGAGAATACATTGGGTATATTATTCTGTCTAACACAATATTATTTCACAAAAATAGATGACCCATTTTTTATGCATGCATGACACCCAAAAAATACACCACGATTGTTAAACATATTGGTTTTGTAGTATCCAAACAAAATTCCATTTCTACTTAGTGGGATCTATGATAGGTTCATTGGTTAATTGTCATCTAGTAGCCAAGCCAATCCAAAAAACTTAAGAACATGTCTTTTGATGTAGATGAATTGTTCACTCCATAAAATATTACATATCGTATCACTTACAATGTTTCATAAAAGGATTCCTAATCACTATAGGTCATTTGCATTTTATACATAGACTCATGTACTATTTTAATATCATGATTTTCAATGGTTTGTGCACCTTCACATGCCCTCTTGAGCTCTGTGACAATTGCATGTTAGTTTTTAATAATATTGTTTGTTATGAACTTGATGTCACTTTAAGAGAGTCCATGCTATTTGACAGATGTCGAAACCTATTTCTGCAGTAACAATATCATTGTGGTCTATAGCGATTGGTGCATCTTTCAAAACATTGCTCGATATCATGATTATATCTAGATGGTCATTTGATGTTGCCATGTTACTTCACAATTGTAAACACAAGTTCTTTAAAAAACCTTAAAAAATCTATGCTTTAAACATAGACACAATGCAAAAATTACAAAACAGAAGCAACCACCTATGACATGTCCAAAAAAAATTGAATTGTAATAAATAAAATTTGGATTAAAGTAAAATGATAATTTTCTGGATAACTTGGATAATAGGGACAATTATCATAAATTCTCTCTTTTCACTAAAGATTACAATATTTGATATCACTTATAGACTTGTGTAATTGATAATCGTGAGATGATAATACCTCCTAGAACAAAATGTATTAAGTTGCCAACACTTCTCTCTCAAAGTGCATAATTCCATATATGTTGTAATGTCCCTAAATTAGCTATTAGGGACCATCACCTTATCATTTATAGTAATAAGTATAGAAGCGATGTATGATAGTCGATGTGCTTGAACAAACGATAGTGACTGCTTTAGAAATTTGCTTGCTTTATCTAATTCTTAAATATGAAATATGCTATATATTGTTATCACTTTAACAATGATAGGTTGTTGTTTCTGAAATGTACTTATAATCTTGCAACTACAATAATGATTGCTTTATCTGATAATGTTATATATTCCTACAATGCCTTTACTTATTACTTATATCAATAATATTGCTATCTGATCTAGTCTTGAAGAATGTGCAACATGGTGGTTATATCTAATTAACAATATAGATGATATATGCTACTAATTTTCCAAGAGGCAATGGATCTAGAAGAAAATATCCAATGATGTTTGAATTGAATGATTTCAATCTGTTAATATATCTTGAAATGCTAAAGCAATTGGGTGTATTTCAAAAGGTATGTCTCATGCCTCTTTATAACCACAACACTTTATAACATATGTTTTGTTATTGCTTCTAATTATAACTTATACATTTTGATTAGTCAAAAATCTTATTGCACCTCTTTATATTTAGTAATTCTAGACGTCTTTCATTAATTTGAATATTGTTTGATTACGTTGACTTCTCCTTTGAATCACACCATTCTACGTCATTAGCCTTATGTTAATCCTTCATTATTTATATAGAGTCAAGAGCCAGTAATTTGATATGAAAAATGGTAAATATAAAATGTTCACTGTATATCCTTAATGCTGATGTGTCCCTATTTTGATGATGGTATCATCTTCTTCTATATGTGAGTCTCTATTCACTTGTATGGGCCAGGCGTTCTCCTTTGGCGTAGTTCCCTTCAGTTTGTCATTTCTTGTGCTGAGCACTTTCTAGACATTCGTGATGGGATTATTGTTTTTCCTAGATACTTATCTCAGCGTTGGTGCCACGCCCTTCACATCACGCTGGGATCTTTCAGGGTTGGATCTCACCGCCTTTGGGCCCAGACAGACCATCACATTAACAAAGATCATCGGATTTGTAGGTTATGCACCCTGGATGAGATTGAGACTGAGACACACTTCATCTTCCATTGTACTACTTACTATGAGATCAGAGGGAGATTTTATTGCTTACTCAGAGGGTGAAATTCCTTGACTTCTTTCTTCAGCTACACCGATCAGAGATGCTTGGCACTTTATCTTCGTGAGACTGTACAGCTCCGCGAGCATACTCTACAACTTCTTTTCCCCAGAGATAGATTTTTGATCAGCTCATTATGGCCTTCTTCTCACCCTCATCCCCTTTACGAGGGGTGAAGCATCCTCACTTTGCCTCCATCACCGGTCACTCTAGGTTTGTGATACCCTGCAACACCTTTACTCGTAAGTGACACATCTCCAGCAGCTCACAACGATGACCCAGGGTTCTTGCTCATCTGGATCATTATCCTTCAGTGTTGGATTTCTTTCTACATGAAAATGATCCTTATTCCTTCTCTTGTGTTTGTTCTTCTTGCTTGCTGTTTCTTGTTCTCTTCTTTCTTTTTTCGCTCTTGATTGCTTTCTCGACCACTATTTAATGGTCTGTTGGTTCACTGTTCCTTTTGTTGTACCTTTCCAGTCCCTTAGACCCTTGTTGGTCTCTTGTTGGACATTAATAAATTTATCTTTATCTTATCTTTATCTTTATCTTTGACTTAAATCGGGAATGGTCTGTTACTACTCTTCTTTGCAATAAATAAGTAAATTTATTTATTTAGTTTTATATTATAATATTTAACATTTTAATCTTATAATCATTATTTATTATCACTAGGTTTTATTCAGGAAGGGGTCACGACATAAAGACATTATACATCACCCAAGACATAGAATTGAACCTAATATGTGCATTGGGACAACATCAAACCTCGGTGATTAAATTTGTATAATATTGTTGTCTGAATTTCAGTCCCCCTTTTTTTGGCATTCTTGGAGTCATGTCTGGTCAGTCTAAGTCTATGTCTAAGTCTTTCTTAGGTAGGCTATCTTTGTCAGGTTTCCCTGTCATTGCCTTTCCTTCTCTTAGCCGGGCGGGTTGTTCTGAGGTCTTTTCATATTTGGGTAGGTTGTAGATCCCAACCCGGCAA
>MU227133.1:388427-405278 GCA_018584345.1 Thuja plicata
CTCTTGTTACAATTGGCACAAATTAAAAAAGAACCATCCATCTCAATGAGAGATTTTAATGCAAAATTCAATAAACTTATCAAAAGAATACCACCTGCTAGTGCTCCAACAGGAGACAATCAGAAAAATTTCTACATCAGTTCCTTGGCACTGATGGAAAAACTGTGAAAAAAGGTTATGAAGAAAATTTGATTAATCAAAAAATAATCCCCCTGAGTAGATATTATCTTTCGTTTCCTTCTCATAAAAAACTCTCCCACTTTTTACCACAATGGAAAAGGGCCAAAAAAACAAATCAATGAAACCTATCTACAACAAAACAACAGCTTTAACTATAAATACCTTTTGATATCGCTCCTTCAAAACTAGAAACTCTTTCTTCCATTCTCTAATCGCCGCCTCCATGCAAGCACACAAACTTTCACATTCCGCTAGTTTTTCAAATGATCCTGTCCAATCTGAAATAGGAAATATCTGCTCAAATCTTTCAACATTGGTTATGACACCAAAAACATGCTCAATTCTAACTTCCACCATGTCCTTCACAAGCTATAAGGTCTTGATCAGGTCTTCCATTTGCCTTTGTTGAGACAATAGCTCATTCTGTAGTTCTCCTATCATTATCCTCGACTTGCCTTCCTTGTCACTAAATATGTCATAGGTTTTACCCAGTTTATTGAGCTCAGTCTCAATCTTCTTGCATTTCCCTCTAAAATTGTCAACTATACTAGTCCATCAAAGATAGTACCATTAGACCTTTGTGATTTTTTCTAGACAGGTTTTTTCTAGTATGGATAATCACAAATATTTTTTTGCATAGCACTGTCACACTTCTTCCCAATTTTCTTCTCCATAATCCAACAATAATCAATGAACTGTAACAAATTATTCTCTATTTCTACAACCAAGTCACTAGGTAGCAAACCAGATATACTAGATACTACAATCTTCTTATTAATTAGATGATTAATAAGCCTTTTTAGCACAAGGGTTCTGTTGGATGGAGAAAATTTATCCCACAAACCACCAACTCTGTCAAATTCTTCATTATCCAAAAATGATTGGACAACATGAGGATCAATAGATTCTGATCCTGCTAGAGAAACTTCTTCATCTTCCAATTCCTATGACTCATCTTCTCCTTTTGTTTCTTTCATTATCTATGCAACACTTTCTTCTCTTCCAACATCTTCCTCTTCACTCTCAGATATTGTAATATCTTCATTTCCTTTCATACTTGTTTTCATCCTTTTGGGTTCAGAAGGTGAACCACCGATGACTATCTCCAATTTATATTGTTACAAAGAGGAACCTTTGTCATAATGACTTATCGGTACAACACCACTAACCAATAGAACAAAAAATATATTTATTTGCAATGTATAAAAGTATGCCTTACATGCTTTCAGACTACCCTCCAAGAAATTCAGATATCTAAAAATATGTTTACCGACAAGAGTGTTAGTTAAAGTTTTCATTCCTCAGAAAAGATTTCATAAAGTAGAACACCAAGCACATTAACAACGAACCAAATTTAACTGCATATCCATCCTCACCTATCATTTTCATATTCTCAAGGAATTTTTCTAGTAATATTTTGCACATGTCTATTTGCACATTTTCCTTTACTATCTTGTATGCAATGTACACAACTAGCATAGAAGTTGAATGCTCACGATTATGAAAACTGAATTTTGTAGGAAACACCATAAAAAACATACCATATAATTGGATCTTCAATGGTGTCTATAAGGAATGCATGTTGATCATGAATGATTTCAATAAGATATTCTACCTCTTGATAACTAACAGAATTCTTCCCAGGTAATTTTCCAATGTTTCACAGACCATTAATATCCTAAATTACTTCCTTCGTCACATTGTAAGGTCTGTCCAACACAAAGGTTCTACCTTGAAACTGACTCATCACAAGCTGAAAAATCCTCTATCATCACACCATGGAAATTCTCCCCAAATGTTGAACCCTAGATTTATGACTCTCTGTATTTCATCCATGGGAAAGCCAAACTCCAATTGCTTTATGTGACCGTGATCAAATTCTTTCAATTCAAGTTCTTTCTCCATTCTTCTTTTTATACCAACACAAACAACAGACTTGGTTGCCATGATTCTTTTTATTTTATTTTTCTCTCTCTCGCTCAAGCACTCTGCAAATTTTCAAAAATGAAATCCTTCATGCTACAGAGCCAAGTGATTCAAAAAAAATTATGTTTAAAGAGCCATGAATGTCCATAATTTGTGAGTCCCACTCAAATTGATTATTGTCAATGCAACCAATGTACTTTTCACATCAATCACTTGAAACCATCTTGTCATCATTAATACCACACCACATATGCTAGAAATAACCTAGTTGTGATTGACACATCTGTAGAAAAGGGGAGGTGTAAGATTTAAATTATTCATGATTCCCTTTGAGCCATAGCTCCCGACTCAATTTTTGTTAGGGCTAATACCAGGTTTTGGTACTACCGAAACATCTACACCATCAGATTTGTTTCTCCATTCCATATTATTCTTATGAGATCCACTAGGTATAATAGTAAGATTATCACATCCAGTGCTTGCTAGTATACTACCAGACTTTCATGATTTAGCATAATGACCTGTCTGACCACATTTTAAATAGCTCAAATTTCTTTGACCTGATATTATTGATTTAGCTCTGCATTGATTAGCTCTATGACTGAAGTTATGATATACATAACAATTTCCATTAAATATTTTTGTATTTTCCTGAGCTGAGACTTGACTCTTACACTAATTTTTTTTATGACCAACCTTATGATAGATAAAGCATTGAATTATTTGTTTCTTTCCAATTCTACAATCAACTGCCTTATGACCAATTTTTTTGCAAATATAAAAACAACCATTAAAATTTAGATATGTCTGAGCATTTGGTTGTCTTACTAGAGGCTTTTTTGTAGATGGGTTCTTATTTTTTACCTCGCTTGTTACCTTGACCTTTTAATCATCTTCCTTTTCCTTTCCTTTATCCATCTAATTTGAACATTCACCAATAAAATCTAATCCTTCTTTATCATTGAGACCTACCTGAGAGGATAATAATTTATCCAAGATAGTACTTCTCTCACATGATTTTGTTTCATCCTTTAGCCTTTCCAATTCTAGTTTTAACTTCTCATTTTGTTCTGATCTCTTTCTAATTATCTCTTCAAAATTTTCTTCAGTTTCTTTCCAATCTTCCAATCTCTTTTTCAAGATCAAATCTTGTTATCTAGGTATTCTTTGAATTTTAATTTGATCCAACTCTGATGATATCTTCATCTATATATAATTTATAATCTAGATATACTGACACCTCTTTTGATTTTCTTATCTCAAAAAGCTCCCATTCTAGATCTGAAATTTTGTCCTTTAATTTCTTTAGTTATTGATTGACCTCCTTATGTCTATCTTTAAACTTCTTAATCTAATCTCTTAACTATGCAATGCAAGTATTTGCTTCTTTTAGGTTTTCCTTTAGCGCCTCATTTTTTGATTTAGTACCTTCAATGTCACTCAACATGATCTTCTAATCTTCCTTAGTGTAGAAACCTCCTTCCATCTATTCCAAGATCTCCCTCAAGTGATTAAGATTTATCTTCAAGGGACCAGGCTCTGATACTAATTGTTGAATAGGTCGAATAACTGAGAGGGGGGGTAAATCAGTTATTCCCACACAATTTATAAAAAATTTCTTCTTTCGGTCAACACTTAATCTACAATATTATTAACTTTAGATTTGTTGGTTGAACACATCAAACATCCACATAAACTATAAGCATTAAAAACATAGAAACACCGACACAGAGAACACCAGGATTTTTACGTGGAAACCAAAGATAAGAAAAACCATGGAGAAGATAATTTTCATGAAATGTAAAACACTTGTTAAGGTGACACTAGTATGGTGATTTTTACAAAGGGATCACTATCGGCATTTCTTACTGTAGGTACAATAGGGCTCATTGACAAAATATTAAGGCTCATTATTGATACACAGGGGCTTACTACTAGAAGATATAAAGAGAGATAGAATCCACCACTAAGACCAACAAGCTTCTCTCCACAAACATGGGTCTCCTTCTCATGGATTTGTAGTCACTTCGTATACATCTCAGATAAGACACATACACACACACATCTAGATACAAAAAATTTCTTCTTTATTTATACCAGTATCTGATCTTACATATGTTGAATTCAAACCAAACATGTGATAACTCCAATGATAATAAGATTACAATTATGTTTAATAAATAGAATTGATACATAAGACCCATTACATGCTACACTACAACCTACATATAGGTCACATTTAAAATATTACAATGTGTATTACATTTTCCAAGAGCTAACACAACCAAGACCAAAAAGGCCTGGCCACTGATAGATCATTATAGAAACTTGAACAAATGTCTAGATACACATAGAAACTTGCACAAATGTCTAGATACCTTCAAAAACTTTGTAGCCAATGCAAGAACTAGAGACTAATAGAATTATCTATGTAAAATAAGACACAAAAGTATGCAAGTGCACCAAAATAAACTATTTTGTATGTGCTATTATATCTTTATGCATGTAATATCAATTCATAAACTTAATTTGGATGTAAAAATTCATAGAAAAATTCATGAAATATAATGACACATGACTATTATGAAGAAGAGATACCTGATTTATTTGATTCATCGGGATCTACATCTTGCAATTGTAAGATCTAAAATTGGTGTTGAACATGGGGTCTTATAGATGATAGGAATTGCGCATGAAAAGAGACCCTAAGTCCAATTTTAGTCTAATACACTTAATTATTATGATAAATAATTGAGAATACTTGTAAAGAAATAAGGAGTAAAATTCCTACCTCATATCATAGCAAATCTGAAGAATGTTGTTTTCTGGGGTCTGTACTCTATTTCTGGAAAATCTGAAGTATGATCCAGAACTGGAAAGCAGAGACGAACAAAACTCAGAAATATTTTTCCGTTTCGACATCGTCTTATGAAAAAGGTTGACCTTGACCCAATAATCTCACCCCTGACCCAATAATATTGACCCTGACCTATGCTGCCTTGACATAAAATCTATTTTCAGATCCTGATAGTTCGCTCAAAAGGGTATCCAAATCTGGTCTCAGATCCACTGTCCTGTACCTGTAACTCCCAAAAATAGCACTTGCAAATATATGAAAATAGGGTTTTGGGGTGGCTATATAGGGTTTTTCCTTATTCAAACCCCCATTTTTGTGATCTCCACCTCCATAAATAGCCGAATATAGAATGTATGTATGTGTGTGTTTTCTCTTTAAGAAGAGTCTTTGAACATGTAATATCAAGATCTAATCTTCTAGATTAATAATCCTAACATAACATGGAAATGAGAAAGCAATGCATAGATTTGAATATGATAAATAAATCACACCAAGCCCCCAAGGATAAAGTAATCCTACCAATTCACAATCTGTAATTGCTACCCCATGATAATGTCCTTTTGAATGCTTGAATGTTGAGAGTGGTAGATCTAATGGAAAAGAACACCTTCTTGCTTCAATGAAGATATACAATAGATTTTCCACCAAAATTCTTGAATGTATCAACATGTCATCATATATTTGTCCTTCTATATCATCCTCTTTCTTATTTGCATCATCATTGCATCATGTCATCTCCCGATTTCGTTTCATGACCAAATGAAGGCAAAATAGTGTTTATATAGAGATCTCAATATAGGTCTCCTAGGGTAATGCGAGGGACCCAAATTAAAATTTCACCTTGAATTATGGTTCAATCACAATCACCAACCAAGGAGGCAATGAATTAAATTAGATATCAGAGAAAATAATTCTGCATCCAAACCCAGGGATCTATTTTAAGTTTAGAACCCTAATAAGCTCCAGAATTGAAAGCGGGGACCAACACCCGACAGAGGTATTTGTTGACCTGACCCTTGACCTAGGTCAAGTTCAAACTCACCCTTGATCTAGGTCAAGTTCGAACTTGACCCTGACCTGAGGTTCTAGGCAGGTCACCCAGTGATGTCTATGAGATTCCCAGGTCAACCGAGGACCTAGGAAGGTGATGGAACATTCCCGAGTGCTAGAAAGAAGGCCTAGAGGCCTAGAGAGAGTATGATGAGGTATAAGAGGGCCCACATATAGGTCCTACATATAAAATATAATCATGGAAAGGGAAACCAAGGATAATCCATAAGATCCTAACCCTAATTTCACCTAATCATAAAGACTCAAACACAAATGCATCCTAAATGAAAATCTAATATGAAAGCGCACAAAATGAAGGTGCTAAACATACCAAAATGGAAGTGATTCTATTTTAAGATGATAAATTTATCCCCCACTTTAGCTTAGATATGACACTACATGAGTATGCAAGCTAAAGTAAGAAAACATCACAAAGTAAAAAGGATATAGCCAAGTCCGCAATGTAAAGATCCTGCAAGAAACCATTAGTATCCGCAACCTACAACACAAGGTTAATGAAAGATCCATAGAGCACCTAAGTCTTACTATAATTATTTTTAGAAGTGTATAAATCCCCTTATGCCCCCCCATGTTTTGGCTTACTGCTTCTTGAAAGGTGAAACAAGGTGATAAGGTAAATTCTATACACTGAATATGCAGTTTATTAAAAATTATTTTCCTAAATCAGTTAGAAAGTTCCTAAACCTTCCTAAACAAATTCAATAGGTTGGGTATCTGAATCAAAATTCCAACACTTCTAATAGCACTGAAAACGGAGCTACCAAACTCAAGTTATGATGAAGAGAGTGAATGTCGATCTAAATGCATGTATAAGCAAATCCGAATTTCGACCTAAGTAAATTCATATGAAATCCTAAGAAAAACCCTAATTTGAAGCTATAAATAAGAGAAAGAGATACTTACCTTCTCATTCTTACCATTTGCAGAAGTTGGAAAAGGAGACAATATGCCGAAGAGAGGAGAATTTTGAGCGAACCGTATGGAGGTCCTGAGAGAGCACTGGCCAGCAGTCAGCCACTACCTGAGGTAAGTTTCCTATTTTGATATTTGAGATTGAAAAATTCATGTTTTTATAGGAAAGGTCGACCCTAACCTAGAAAGGTCAAACTTGACCCAGTTATGTCGACCTTGACCTTCTGAGGTCGACCCTAATTGGGAGGTTTTGTCCTTTTGGGGTGAATGTTGACCCTGACCCACAAAGGTCGACCTTGACCCAAAAAGGTTGACCTTGACCCAAAAATGTTGACCCTAACCCAAAAAGGTCTACCTTGACCAGGTCAAGTGGGTATAGTATTTTCCTAATGATAAAGTACTGATATGATACTCTTCTTGTGCTTACAGGACCCTATCTGTCTTCTAGAGCATCCCTTCAGAGGGTTACTATTGACTGTCAAAGAGAGTATGTCCGAGCTACAGCCAATTGAGTTACAACTTTTGAGAGATGTGGGATTATACTAGGTAGCATTCCTACCATAGATGAGGTTCCATCAGTCATTGATTTCCTCCATGGTAGAGAGGTGGGATGAGGATACTTGTTCCTTCCATCTTCCATTAGGGGAGATCACGATCACGTTGGAGGATGTGTACAAGATTCTACAACTTCTGGTCCGAGGTGAACCTGTCAGACTGAGAGGACCACGGGGTCCACCGGAGGTATTGGGAGATGGAGAGTATTGTTTGGGTTGGGTACCATAGATGAGGACACGATTAGATCAGATCTCCCTATCATCCATACTAGCAGGTCCGATACCTTTGGTATGGAAAGTGATGCTATGTATACTCTCATTGGTTGTGATACCCAACATGATGGGTATAGTTTTCTTAGCACCATTTATCGACCTTGTGTGTAGGATGGAGGGTGATAGAGTTTTTTTCTCATGGGGGTGCAACATGTTAGCCCATCTTTACAATGAGTTGAGTCAGATAGTCAGATATCAATGGGAGAGTCTTATAGTATGTACCTTGTTACATGTTTGTATGTTTGAGCACTATACATGTACATGACCATAGGGTGTTCTAGTGATGATAGATGTGAGCACACTGAGAGCCTTTGCATATCCACTAGCAGATGTTTGGCAGTACGAGGATATCCTCTTTTGGAGAGTATGCCTTGATCATGTACCAGGTATAGATGTGATATGGAGACCTTATTGTTAGATGATAGAGTGGCCAGAAACCTAACATCAGTTGAGATATTCATAGTGGCACAAACTACTAGAGGGTCCCACCAATCATGTCATGATGCCATATTACTATGATAGGGTGATGAGATAGTTTGTTCTGATATAGGGAGTCCCCCGGATAGTTCCTCGGTATGCATACCCAATGAGGTACTATCAGAGACCCGATGCCATACCACGAACTACAGTAGTAGACATTGTAGATAGTGAGATAGATTAGACTAAGGATACAGAGGTAGCCCCTGAGACATCCTATGCGGGTGCTAGTAGAAATTATATTAGATATTGGAGTTTACAGGGGACCCATCCTATCTTCTCTGATGACTACAACAACATATGACTTCGGAAAGACAATTTATTGCCACCCCAGAGATGTTTGTCACCAACAGTATCTATGATATGAATGCAAGAATAACATTGGAGAACATGGCCCTAGAACACCTTAAGGAGAAGTTGGAGAAAATCATGGAAGACATGCAAAACTCCCATTCCCACATCTTTGACAGGTTGTAAGTATTACACCTTTGTCCTTATTATAAAAAAAAGGGGGAAATAATATGTGACAAAGAGAGAAATAATAAAGGGGGAATTGATAAGGTAAAAAGGGGGAAATAATGATAGGAGGAAATATATGTATGAAGGAAATAATATATCCATGTACATATACTATACCAAGGCATACACATAGGGGGAGTCATATTGACAAGGTAGAACACATGGTGTATATACTAAACATTTTAGTTTTTGCACATATTCACTTTTGATACTAATGTCAAAGGGGGAGATTGGTTATCATAGTTTTCTATCAGTATGCAAAGGAAACAATTTTTGAACCATCGATACATGATCACCGAAAGACAGGATTATAGTGTAGCTCGATAGAATAGCTAACAGTCTAACCTAAAAGAATAGGTTACACTATAAACTGATGACACAACCTATAGAGTAACCCGATAGAGCAGTCAACAGTGTAAACCGACAGAGCAGACAACAGAGGAACCCGACAGACAAGTTCACAAAGGAACCCGACAGACAAGTTTACAGTGAACATTGATAGGAAGACTAAAGAGCAACCCAAGGTCCAGTCTATCAAGAGACAACTTTATTCCAAGAAATATGGATTTGAGTTACACGTTGGATAAAACACTTAAGTTTTATATTTATCTTAAATCTTAGCTTTAAATCTATTTTTTGAGGGACAAGTAAAGTGGTTAGAATTGTTTTAATCAGTCTAACTGATTGAAAACATTCAAACTAGGATATCAAGGTAAAGTTGTAAACCTTTGATCATAGATTTTTCATAGTTATGTGTGAAACCTATTTAGGTCAACTCAATGTATAAATAGATCTGTAATCAATTACACCTACAGAATGTAATGATGGTTGTATCCGCATAGACATCTATGGATCAGATATAAATTTTTATGCAGAAGAACAACAAAAGATGAAATCAGTTACAAAGAACAAGATTCAAGGCTACCGAGCAGAACAAAGGTACTAATCAATCACTATAGGTGATACATCATATTGTAAACTTTAATGGATTTCTACTCAACAATTCTAGATTGCATATACTCAGGTCAATAAGTATTTTTGACTACATTCTAACAAGTGTAGAAAATATAAGAAATCCTTTGAGAAGGTGGATTTAACAATCCTTTTGTAAATCTCTTAACCGAGTGCACACTAAATAGTGTTGCTAAATCTCTTAACAGAGTAGACCTTAACCAGTCTAAACATGTTACTCCTAACAGGGTAAGATCATCAGAAGTGATCAAACTTGTAAGCCTTAACTAAACCCTTCCATTCTGCAGATAGTGAAGTTTTGTGGGTTTCATCTCCACCATAGTTTTTACCTTCTAATAGGGGTTTTCTGTGTTACCAAATCTTGTGTAATGTTTCATTACATTTCATAAATGTTTCTATGAATGTTTACATGCAAATTAAGTTTATGAATTGATATTACATGCATAAAGATAGAATAGTACATATGGTCGGTAATGCAAGGAATTAATTACCTAAAGGATTAAGGTTAAGTGATAAAATTTTTAAGGGTACTGATTCACCCATCCCGTCTTAGTACACACCATTCCATTATTCAAACATATACCTATAGAAACTTTGTTTCCATTGCAAGCACTAGAGACCGATAGAATTGTCTATGTAATATAGGACACAAAAGTATGCAAGTGCACAAAAATAAATAGACCATGAGAAGGATAGTGTACAGTAAAAATGAGTACCATGAACACCAAAGATGTTCATTTTGAACCTATCCTGAGTATAAACAAAACTCTTGTTGCATAAACGATAACCTATAGGTACATAACCAAAATTGCCAACAACCAACCGATACCACGAGAGTGTCGGTATAGAGGTTTTGACATCAATGAAAACCAATGCCAACACTTCCTCATATATTATAACAAAATTTACACACTTCATCTTAAAACATGAATCACAGAGAAAAGATGAAATGTGACATTTATACAATTTACATAATGATAGTTTTGCCTAGCAGTGGAAAGAGATAGTTAAATTAAAGATAATAAATCTAATTTTATCTTCATAATTTTACCACATCTACCTTTCATGCATGCCAAAAATAATACATGTACTATAATTATGAATACTCATTTTAAATGTGTTATACTGTGATTGATTTGAGCGTGAGACACTCTGGAGAGGTAAGGCCCACAATGTAAAAGCCTATCAGCTAACTAAAATCAATATTCCAAAAAAGCATGATATTACATTGCTTTGCAAATAGATTTAAGGCCTTATTTTTCTTGTGTAAAACTAACTTACATAAGTCAAATTAACTAAAAACTAGTTATATTATTGAATTTAAACCTTATTTCCTAATAATGTCCCCTCAAAATTTATTTTATTAAGAAAAACAAGAACAAAACTATATCAACATTGGTGTAAACTTTCTTGTCAAGACAAATGTCTTGAATCTTCCACTCTTCTTCATCAACATCAACCTAAACTCTTGGTCTAAGCAATTGTTAGGAATATCCAACTCTTCATAAACATTAACCTAAGATTCCTTATCTAGGCAAACATCTGATTATCCAAAAATTCCTATGAATCGAGTCATACTCCTTTATCAACAAGTGTACAACTCCTATGAATTAAGATAAACTTTATCATCCACAGTAATAAATTTTTAAAACTATGAACCAAGATAAACTCAATGAACCATAGATACCACTCATGTTTTTTTAGATTGAGACAACCTCAATTATCTAGAAACAAAAACCCTACTATGCAAATCGAGACAAACTCAATTATTTGCAAATGGAACAATCATTATCCAGATCGAGGAAAACTCAATTATCTAAAAATGAAACAACTACTCTATAGATTGAGACAAACTCTATTATCTATAAAAATTCCCCATTTTCTCCTTGAAGAGGGATGAACAGCGATTCAAATTATGCTAAGATCCCTCTTTTCTTCAAGGACAAAAATAAAAAGTGTTTCACATGCTATAAATCACCCCTAACTGAGAAGCTAGCTCAAGATGACAGATATCCTCCTACCTCTATTTCCTCCAACCTCCAACCTTTTGTAGACCCATTTATCTCCATAAGGAATAGAAACCTTGAACCAAAACCAAATAGTATGCCCTCCTTAAATGTCATAAATATTAGATGTAAACTCTTGTACTCCTTGTAATTATTAGGTTATTCATCAGTTTCATTAGCTAATTACACCCATTTCTTTTCTTTAAAATAGAAGGCCAAAATTTTGAATGTTTCACCATTTTTGGAGGTGCAACAAATATGAAAAGATGTCTTCTCTCTATTAATATTTTTTCCAAATATAAATCTATCTCCCCCTCTAAATTGTGTGTCTATCTTCATGAACCTTTTTTTGGCACAAAAAAGTCATATTAGCTTTAAAAAGAAGACGGTTATCAATGCATCTCACACAATTTTTGAAGTCAAGCTCATGCCCAAGAAACAATTAGTCACTTTATTTTTCATAAGAAGACAACAAAAAATAAAACAATAATGCTTTGATACTAATGTTGGAATCATGAACATTCTCTTGAATTTATTTTAGAGCTACTTACAAAACTATGTCTTACGCTTAGATTTCTTCAACTTATTTGATTCAATCGATGTACTTTTACCCAAATCAAGACTTATCTAGAATACCTCCTCTATTTTACTCTAATTACTAGATCAAACCTTCTCATCACTATACTTAGCAATACAAATGGTAACGAGGTGTTCAAGGCATCCTTGATGGTGTTAAAAAATGCTTCATTTTTTTGGAAAAATATCTTCCTATATTGTATCAAGGTGAACCTTTAGGTATAAGATAAAATACACCATATCCTTATCTTTATTTTCTTCCATTATAAATCCATATTAAGTAGTTTAAACATATTCACTAAAAGCCTAGAATTGCAAAGATGCAATGCTTTAAGAGTTTCTTTTCTCTAGTGACTAAAGAAAGAAGCGTTCATGCTCTTCATCTATCTTTAGATATTTGGTGATTAAGTTGCACCAAATGTATTTTGTATTTAGTTATGCTCTTACTCTACATTGAAATCCACACACTATATTATAAAACTTGGTATTGCGTTATGAAACCTTTACATCTACATGACATGCATTTATTTCCAAACAACTACTTGGCCTCCTTATTAAGTGTTTAAAGACATGATGAATGATATTCATTTTCATGTGAACAATACTAGTAGACACAATTCAAATAACTTCTACTTTATTTTTCATTATGTTAAAAAATTTGTGTTCTTTGTTTGTGACACCAAGAGACCGCATAGTTTCCTTTTGTCCTTTTTCAGAAAACTAGATGTGTTAAAGATATGATAAAGATGGATGCTTGGGGTCGATAGAAATATTTTTTCCAAGGTTCTATACTAAATCCTAGGAAGAGGAGCCTTAGCAGGACATGGATTCTTGGATTTTAAATTTGAATAAAATGATGCAACTGTAAATAGGATTTTCAAGGATCTTTCAATCATTTTAGTGCAATGTACTTGAGAAGCTTTGTAACTCCTTCAATATAAATCCCATGCCAAATCTCCCTTTTTGATTTTCATTGTTCCCTGTGTAAGGATGAATTTTCCTTCAATGTGTCATTTAACCTACATATCAAATTAAAATGGCCTAACCCTAACGTCTTTAAGAACCCTAACCTCTTCAAAACATGTTTTCCTATATACTTGATACAAGATCTAAAAAAAATTAAAATGTATGGTAGAAGTTTTGAATTCAAAATCATCTAAGTGCTTACAAGATATAAATAAAGAATTTGAGGAAATTGGTGATAAAATAAGGACATCCACTAATTCCTTATAAATTACAAAGATCACTTCTTTAGCATCTAAAATGGAAAATTTCTATATCCAACCACTGTGACTTGTATGGGACAAGGTGGCATAAATTTATCAAAAATAATATTTCTTGGGAAACATTATAGCTAGTAATGTGGGAGAATATTTCCTACCTGTAGCAAATGGGAGCATCAAATAAACGAAGGTATGGGTATCAAAAAAATGTTACTGTGAGGAGTTATTCTTTGATAGCTAAAATTGTAGAGTTACAAATTGACACATAGGAAGAGAAACAATTATTTGTAAATACGATGCAAATATAGGACTATGTGTAGAATTAATGACATGAAATTACAAAAATAAAGACATGGTGTGTAATAGAAGACAAGAGGGTGGTGACTGTAGAAAACAAGAGTATCACACCATAATTGGCCCAATTAGTTGAATCATACACAAATATTAAGCTGGCAGATGAAATGGTAGAAGCAGTGAGAGAAAAAAAAAACAAATCAAACCATAGGAAAAATTAGAAGTATCCCAATGAGGAAAAAAAGTATCACCCAAGATAGAGGAGGAGGTGGGCACTGAATCAGGGAGAAATTATGTGAGTGCAAAGATGGGAGGGAGGGAGGTGTGTGTGGGATAGAATTCAAAGAGTAAAATTTGTGTAGAAAGAGTAAGAGTGGGTTGGTTGCATTGTGTGAGGATCGACTTAGGGAGGTCTTTGACATTAAAAATGGGCTGTGTTAATAGGTTTAAAACAAATATGATTCTATAGGGACTATGAGAGAAATGTTGAAGAAAAATAAAAGAGAAGTGCAAAGGAAAAGGACAGAGGAGGTCATGAGTGGCCATGAATTTTGTATGTATTGAAGAAAATTAATTCGAGTCTTGTTTGTGTCTATTTTAATTCTAATGATTGATATTTGGATTTATGTTATGAGATTGTGTGTGAGGACAACATTTTTGCCTTGCATCAGCTATTGCTCCTACAGTTTCAATATACTTATGCCACCAAATAAAAGAAGCAAAGAAAACCTATGTTTTAGTGATAACTCCTTTCAGTTTAATAATCAACATACATTTTTTTATGCTTTCTAAATGGATTGAGTAGGAAAATCTCAGATTTAATACAAAATTATAGAACAAGGATCAAATTATCTATCCAAATAGCATTTTAATACTATTCTTAGCAACATAATTCTTAAGCCTATATCAAAATACTATCTTCCATGTGGTTTCTTTTCTAAAATAACTCTAGATTTGTTTAATGACTCAACATATTCCTTGAGTTTTAGGATTCATAATTCCACTTTTGTCATTGGATTTGATTTTAAGTATTTGATAACAAGAGATAATTTTTAAAATAGTACTATTACTTTTAGTCCATTTGAATTGTCATATTAGTTTACATAAGTATTCATACATTTTTTTAATGAGAAGGAAAAAAAGTGGCAAAAATAATTTAATTTGTCCCTTAAACTTTCCTTACTAATGAAGGGAGATTATTTTTATGAAGGTAAAACAAGTCTTAAAGGGTTCATGTTTTGTTGGTTTAGTGGTATATTTGGATCTACAGATGACCTAATTATATTTTAACCCTTGAGATGTTCTGAGAGGTAAATAAACACCCTATATCTCCTCATTTTGGTAATCAACCATGACCAATATTATCAAGCATCCAATATCATTATCAAGTAATCAAGTTCAAGAAATCAAGGAAAGTGATAGGGAGAAACTTAGATACCTCTATGAGTTGCCTTGAACTCTTCTTAGGTCACTCCTAGGACCCTTAGGGCTTAACAAATCCACCCTCCAAATCTTGGAAATATTCAATTCTTCCCCTCTCATAAGAATCTTCCTATCTTACTAGGTCTCCATCCTTTATTCTTTGCAAGAACTCCCTTCAACTATACCTCCCAAGCCCTAATGATTGTTTTGGATTGCAGGAGGGCCAAGGCTTAATTCAAATTCAATCTTGAATCACAACATGGGTCTTAAGTTTCCAAGTTAGGCCAATTCTCCATCGCTTGCCAATTTCCTATCTTTTAGGCCTTGTAGCCTTTTTCCCCAATTAGGCCTCCTAAAAAGTAGGAATGCACATTTTCAGTGACAAATCCTCAAAGGACCCCAAAATTTATTTTGGAAGTTCTTATATTCCATTCAAGACCTTCAAGATTTTGGTGGTCTCAGGTCTCAACCCTGTCCGTACACCTTGTTTCAGAAATAGGGCTTTTTCAAGCTTCCTAGACCAGTTCTTGGTCTTTGGCCTCAAAACTTGGTTACTTGGTTTCTTGGGCACTCATCCTCATTCTTGAGTACCTAAAAAACACATATCATTTCATCCATGGCCTTATGGGCTCATGAAAACATCCCTCCTGCATTTTCCAAACACTTCTTCTTGGTCTTCCTAGTCGGGCTACAACCACAGCTCGCCTAGGGCAAGGCCTTAAAAATAGGTGCACACACTTCCAGAGCTCCTCCTTCCAGATTCTTGAAGAGCCATGGACCTAGTCTCCATTCACAAGTGGTCTTATAGAACCAATGGTGGAAAATGGAGTTAGGTCCACATCTTTGCCTCTCTATCAGAACTGGACATCAAACTGTCTAAAACAAACTAATTTACAAAAACCAAAAGGAAAGTAATTACAGAGAAAACTAACTATTGAAAACACTTTAAAACATTCCCAAAAATGGCATCAAATGATCATAGTACTCAATCTAATCCATGCATAAAAAGAAAACAAAAATTTCTTCAATTCTGCTACTCTGTCATTCAAAAACTCCTTGGCTCCAAAACCCAAAATCCGTACAATGAGTTCCAACCCTTCAAATTAGGGTTTTCCTTCCTTATATCCCCTCAACACACGTGTCTAACTCCTTGGATAGGTTAAAAAACAACTTAAACCTTGAAACCCTTAAGACAACCAAAAATGTTGTCAGCAACTTTTTAAAAGTTGCTAATGTTCCATAGCAACATTTTGACATCTTTTACATATTTGCAATTTTCAAGTGTTTTGACACTAATCTGGCCTAAATAACCCTAGTTAAACCTCTTAGGGTATCATAGGACCCTAAAGACAATAAAAACATCAACTTTCCACTTGACCACATTATCAAGTACAAAGTCATTAATGAGCCAAAATGAACTACTTTGACCTAACAAAAAGCACAATTTTAACACTAACTCAAACACACTTGGTCCACATGACCTTATATAATTAAAATGCCCTTCAAGAGGGTCTTTAACACTTTCACACACCCAAAATGACATGAGACCACCAATCTGACTGGCTTCTCAAGGGTGCTCCTACACCATA
>MU227133.1:407102-427716 GCA_018584345.1 Thuja plicata
TGGTTCAAAACTGCCCCAACAGCTATACCACTTGCATCACACTCTAGGGTGAACAACTTATCAAAATTTGGCAAAACCAAAATAGGTTGTGTAGCCACTCTCTTTTTCAACCACTCAAAACCCTTACTAGCCTCTGGAGTCCACTTGAATTTAGTTTTTACTCCACCTTTTATTGTATCTAAGACTGGTGCACATGTTTCACTAAAACCTCTAATAAACTTCCTATAAAATTGGGCAAGCCCATGGAAGCTCCTTACCTCAATGCTACATGTAGGGGTAGGCCAGCTTAGTATTGCTTCAAATTTTCTAGGATCCATCTTCAAGGTTCCTTGAGACACCAAAAAACCCAAGATAGATCAGCTCCTGCTTCATAAATTCACAATTTCCAAATTAATGGACAACTTCTCCTCATGAAGTTTCTTCATCACAATTCTCAAATGTTGGAGGTGTTCCTCCTTTGTCTTACTAAAAATGAGGATATCATCAAGGTACACAACTATAAATCTGCCTATGTAGTCTTTCAACACTTCATTCATCAACCTCATAAAGGTGCTTGGGGAATTGCTAAGCCCAAAGGGCATGACCAACCATTCATAGAGCCCTTCTGTAGTCTTGAATGCTATTTTCCATTCATCCTCCTCCTTAATTATGATTTGATGGTACTCACTCTTCAAATCCAACTTAGTGTAGTACCTTGCTCCTCCCAAACAATCCATAAGATCTTCAATCCTAGGAATGGGAAATCTGTACCTTATAGTGATCCTATTAATTGCCCTTGAATCTATACATAGCCTCTACTTTCCTCCTTTTTTTGATGCTAGAACCAGTGGTACTACACATGGACTAATGCTTTGTCTGATTAGACCTTGGTCCAAAAGTTCTTGGAGTTGGCCAGCTATCTCCTTGTTTTGATCAGGAGTCACCTTGTATGCAGCCTTATTTGGCAGAGATGCTCCTTGTATGAAGTTAATTTGATGACTTATGGTTCTAGGAGGTGGTAACATTGCAGGTGACCCATCACTAACTATGTCTTTAAACTCCTTCAATAACTCTTGCACCTCCTTTGGTAATGGTGCTTGTTCCACTTTCTTCTCTTCACTAGGCTTAAGCATAATAGTATAGTGTGTTCCTTCTCCATTCTTTACACCTTGTATGTACTCCTTACCTCCTTGAAATAAGACATTAGGTCCTGCTGATGTAGACCCCTCATCATCAATGAGTGATTGAATTTTTTAGGTGACCCCACCTTTCTTGAAAGAATAGGAATTCTTCTCTCCATCATGAACTGTCTTCCTATCAAACTGCCATGGCCTACCTAAGAGTAGGTGACATGCATCCATTGGGAGTATATCACACAATATTCTGTCCACATATTTTCCTATTGAAAAATCAACCCACGCTTGCTCATTTACAAGAACATGTTGACCCTTATTCAACCATGTAACTCTATAAGGGTTTGTATGAGGTATCTTGGTTAGGCCTAGCTTGCTGACTGCCTCCTCTGAGATGATTTTATTAGTAGACCCTGAGTCTATGATCATCCTGCAAGCTTTGCCAAGTATCTTGCACTTCACTCTGAAAAGAGCCCTCCTTTGCTTAGCTTCTTCTTTGACAAGTTCCTTTATGAGAATCCTCCTAATCATTAGATTCTCCCCACTCTCTGAATCAAGGTTAATTTTAGGAGCTTTAACACTATTGGTTTCTTCTTGGTCTATGTAATTCACCCTCTTTTCACCATGTGAACTAGAAGCCTTCTTAGGGCATTTATAGGCTGGATGGACTAGTTGATTACAATGAAAGCATTTCATGTTTGCAAAGTGTGAGGCTCTGCCTGGACCTCCAAATCTACCTCTTCCTCCACCTTGGTATCCTCTTCCTCTACTCATGCTGCCTCTTCCATTGGTCTCATTGACTATTTCAGTCAATTTGGATTCTCCTTGAGATCTATAATCACTGCTTCTACCAGCAAAGCTACATCTATGTCCTATATTCTCTTTTCCTATACCTCTCCCTCTTGAGGTCTGATCATGTTTCCTCTTTCTTTTCTCTTTTATCTTTAGAGCCATCTAATAGCATTGTCTCACACTAGTCAAGGTAGTAAGGCTCATCTCTTCTTGTATAGACCACTTGAGTCCATTCTGATATCTAGCTAATCTGATTCTCTCATCCTCCACTATCTTGGATCTTAAGCATAACTTTTGGAACTCCTCAATATATGCTTGGACATCAAGGTCTTTCTGCCTGAGATTTTGTCTCTTCCTATGCATTTGAACTTCATAGTCAGCCAGTAGGTAAGTCTACTTCAATTTGGCTAACATACCCTTCCATGTAACAATAGGGTTCTTGCCCTCTTTCTCTCTCTCAGTTTGAGCATATTTCCACCAGGTAAGTGTTGGTCCCCTCAACCTAGACTTAGCCACTTTCAAATTCTGAGCATCTGTCACACCATCACATTCAAAGTGATTTTCAAGACTATCTATCCAGTCCATAACTAGATCATAATCCATTTGTCCACTAAAAAGTGGCACACCCTCCAAGGCTTTACCACTTAAGGCCTTGAGTGCCTTCAAGAAGGGTTCCTCTGGTAAGACTGGATCAGGAGTAGGTTCTTCTTCTTCTAAGTCCAACTCCTCTTTAGCTTCCTTTTCTTCTTTTTGGTCTACCTTGTCCTTCACTCTGTCTGCCTTGTCTTGGACCTCTACTAAGAGTTGCTCTAATTGGCTCAATCTTTCTCTTAGTAGTCTATTGTCCTCTTCTTGTTCTTCAACTTTCTTGGCCTATTTAGCATTGGTCACCATCTTTCTAGATGCACTTGACTCTCCACTTGATTCTTCAGTCTGCAACATCCACTAGCTGCAACACCTCTTATCCCAAATCTTGAACCTAGGCTCTGATACCACTCTGATAGGGAGAAACTTAGATACCTCTATGATTTTCCTTGAACTCTTCTTAGGTCACTCCAAGGACCCTTAGGGCTTACTCAATCCACCCTCCAAATCTTGGAAAGATTCAATTCTTCCCCTCTCCTAAGAATCTTCATATCTTACTAGGTCTTCATCCTTTGTTCTTTGCAAGAACTCCCTTCAACTATACCTCCCAAGCCCTAATGATTGTTTTGGATTGCAGGAGGGTTAGGGCTTCATTCAAATTCAATCTTGAATCCCAAAATGGGTCTTAAGTTTCCAAGTTAGGCCAATTCTCCATCGCTTGCCAATTTCCTATCTTTTACGCCTTGTAGCCTTTTTCCCCAATTAGGCCTCCTAAAAAGTAGGAGTGCACATTTTCAGTGAAAAATCCTCAAAGGACCCCCAAATGTCTTTTGGAATTTATTATATTCCATTCAAGACCTTCAATATTTTTGTGGTCTCAGGTCTCAACCCTGTCCGTACACCCTGTTTCAGAAATAGGGATTTTTCAAGCTTCCTAGACCAGTTCTTGGTCTTTGGCCTCAAAACTTGGTTACTTGGTTTCTTGGGAACTCCTCCTCATTCTTGATTACCTGGAAAACACATATCATTGAATCCATGGCCTTATGGGCTCATGAAAACATCCCTCTTGCATTTTCCAAACACTTCTTCTTGGTCTTCCTAGTCGGGCTACAACCACACTCGCCTAGGGCAAGACCTTAAAAATAGGTGCACACACTTCCAGAGCTCCTCCTTCTAGATTCTTGAATATCCATGGACCTAGTCTCCATTCCCAAGTGGTCGTATATAACCAATGGTGGAAAATTGAGTTAGGTCCACATCTTTGCCTCTCTATCAGAACTGGACATCAAACTGTCTAAAACAAACTAATTTACAAAAACCAAAAGGAAAGTATTTACAAAGAAAAAAAACTATTGAAATTTTTTTAAAACATGCCCAACAATGGCATCAAATGATCATAGTACTCAATCTAATCCATTCATAACAAGAAAACACAAATTTCTTCAATTCTACTACTCTGTCATTCAAAAACTCCTTGGCTCCAAAACCCAAAATCCGTACAATGAGTTCCAACCCTTCAAATTAGGGTTTTCCTTCCTTATACCCCCTCAACACACGTCCCTAACTCCTTGGATGGGTTCAAAAACAACTTAAACCTCAAAACCATTAAGACAACCAAAAATGTTGTCAGCAACTTTTTAAAACTTGCTAATGTTCCATAGCAACATTTTGACATCTTTTACATATTTGCAATTTTCAAGTGTTTTGACACTAATATGACCTAAATAACCCTAGTTAGACCTCTTAGGGTATCATAGGACCCTAAAGACAAGAAAAACATCAACTTTCCACTTGACCACATTATCAATTACAATGTCATTAATGAGCCAAAATGAACTACTTTGACCTAACAGAAAGCACAAATTTAACACTAACTCAAACACACTTTGTCCACATGACCTTATATAATTAGAATGTTCTTCAAGAGGGTCTTTAACACTTTCACACACCCAAAATGACATGAGACCACCAATCTGACTGGCTTCTCAAGGGTGCTCCTGCACCAGAAAGAATCCAAGATATAGACTTTTCCCACAGATTTCAAGGTGTTCTTCTCCATGGATTAAGATTATTTCCCTCATTAAAGGCCTAGAGAAGGAGTCTTCTATTAAGGAAGGAGAGACACCCTCATCTACATCTTCTTTCTTAATTCTTCTCAATCAAGCATTGTGGATAATTACAACATCTATCACATACGGTCTTGTCTTTCATGATTTCCTTTTGGGTTTTTTGTGTTAAGTCAAAGCTATTGCATCAACATAATTGATCCCTTTCAAAGAAGTGTTTTCATTATCAATGTATGATACAATCTATTTTTGAGATCTAGCCTCTTCTATATGACAACACATTTTCATTTCTTTCATTTGATTTCAAGGTTGATTCAAAATAGGGGTTTGACTGAGGCAAACCTCTCTATCCAACCTTCTTCCTTGTTTTATTGTGTGCATGTACAAGTAGTGTGGTTGTCAGGATTGGATTTGACAATTTCAAGATTTACCGAGAAGTCTGCAAGAAGAATTAGGAAGAATCCCAAGGAGAAAAATGTTCCAAGGAACAATATACCCAGATAATTTTGTACCTAATATATCAATTTTAAATTTATTTTACAATTCAATACTGATGACATGTAACTGATTGAATGTTTGAATATGTTAAGTTGATCATCGAAATGCAGAAAGATAATGCAAGACATTAAACCAATTAATGGATTGTATTGTCATTGATGTCAATGTAATATAATCTAATCAGTTATATTAAAAGTGTGAAAGACTTGAGAGAATCAGAGAGATAAAGATTATGCTTTCAATAATGCATAAAAGACCAGCATTCACTAAGTGACTTCAAACACCGACGACTAGTGGAAACCAAAGGATAGAGAAAACCAAAAGCAAAGTCACATTGATGCCTGAGAAAAGAAACCGATGAGCATTACCGATGAGAAAAATCAAAATCATTACCGACGGTCATAATTACAGTGTTAACCAATGGACAGACAAGCCTGAAGGACAGACAACACCGACAGATAGACAAGACCGACGGAGAAGCCCGAGGAGAAATATAGTGTTGACCGAAGCTATCAAAGAGTTAAAACACTGAAGGTAAATGGAGTTCAGAAATGAAAAAATACTTAGTTGGTAGAGCTAAAGATAGACTTAACTGGTTGTTGAAATTGTTTTAATCGACAAGTTAAAGCCAGAGATAAGTAAAATATTTAAAGCTATTTTATCCAGTTGGAAAGAATATTTCTACGAGATAAAACATGAGTTATGCTTCAAATCAAGATTGGCTAAGATTTTGGATCACGCCAAGAACAAGAAAATCAATAAGTGAGAAACGATGATATCATCTCTATAAAAGAGACAACTTAACTCATTATGAATTAAGGGGAGTGAATGAAAAAGAAGATGTTGAAGAGAAACTGATGAAGAACAACTTCATACAGTCCTGATCAATCAAGATGACGAAAGAACTAAAGATTTCTATGGAAACCGAGCAACATAGAAGCACAACATCACTGAGCATAAAGAAGTGGAGCAAAGGTATTGAAAAGATATATTGATCAGAATGGTTTAACGAGTTTACAATAGATCTAAAAATATGAAAGTATAAGTTGTATGTGTGAACAGATCATTTACTATTTTAGTTAACCATTGATTCAAAAATTCTCTTAACTGAGTAGGACTTAACAATCCTTTCTATATTGAGATTCATCCCAAGGAGTATCAAAAAGTTTGATCATGAAGATAACATAAGATGTCAGATACCATTTGAAGAAATACACTAGGTTTGGTCATAGAAGGTAGCATAGAGATGCTTGATATCAAGTAACAAACTAATCTTTTAAATCCTCTAACAAGGTCACACCTACCAGTGCGTTTGTAGCCTTTAACAGGGTTGGCTTTTCACCGAGCTCACTTCAGAAGAGTGAAAATTTTGGGTTACCGGTCCCAATTTTTTTTTTTTCCCTTAACAGGTTTTCCACGTTAAAAATCCATGTGTCAATGTGTTTATGAGTCATTACTTTAGTGTTTTGCATTACACATAACTAATCTAAATTGATCAGTATAAACTAAGAAATTTACTATTTTTCAGTAAATGAAAGATTGTTGTTCGGTAAACATTAAAAATAAGGTTTAACAAATTCCTCTGAGTAGTAGTTATTTGATAAGTATATTTGAAGGCATACATCTTGTAGGACTGAAGATAACTAGAGGCTTAATATTGTGGTACTAAGTTTTTGGGTTGATTAATTAGAATATTTTTTAGGCCACTGATTCACCCCCCCCCCTCTCAGTTATTCTAACAATTGGTATCAGAGCTTGTGTGCTTAGAAAGGGAGTTTAATCGCTCAAGCAAAAGATCACAAGATGAAAAAGAAAGATGTGCCCAAGTTGAATAAAGACAACTTTGCATCATGGAAAAGTAGAATAAGACTCCACCTATGAGGTATTGGTAATTTGGTGTTACTCAACACCTTGATACTGAATATGTGTTTCCTACAGGACCTCACACTCTTGAGCAATTGAGAGAAAAGCATGAGCATAATTAAATGATGATAGAGCTCACCTCCTCACTCTCCGATGTTGAGTTTAAAGATGTCAAAACCTACACCTTTGCAAAGCAAATATGGGATAAATTGACGTTGGTACATGGAGGAGATGCTAATGTACTTTGAGCCAAGGTAGAAAGCATAAGAGGGATTTTTTGATGACCTAAGGATGAAAGAAGGAGAAAATATCACTCAGTATAGCTGTAGAATTAAAGATGTAGTCAATTCTATCTGAGGATTTGGAGGTGTACTTGAAGAAGAGACAATGGTAAGTAAAACCTTAAGAACCTTACTGCCTGTATATGCTATTAGAGTATCTAATATTCAAGAAATGAGAGCAGTTGCAACAATACAATTACTCTAGATAATCTGATCGGTAGACTGATTTCATTTGAGATGAATAACTTTGATAATAGTGTCTTACTATCTATAGAGTTTGCATTCGAATCTTCTTTGAAATTAAGTAGGTCAACTTATAGACACGCTATTAGAAATGATAGTGAAAGTGATAATGAGGATTAAGGACTTGATGAGATTGAAGCACTAATGGAAAGAAGATTGTAGAGAGGCAAAGGTAGATACAAAGGTAAATTAACACTTGTATGTTTTAATTGTAAAGGGGTTGGACACTTTGCTGCAAGATGTCCTACCAGAAGAAAAGATGAAAAAAGTAATGATAGAACATATGAAAAGAAGTTTGACCGAGGTGATAATAGAGATTACAAAAGAAACCGAATACTTGAAAGAAGAGATACCCCAGACTACAAGGACAAAGGAAAGCAAGATTGTTACCTAGCTGAGAACAGAGATGATGATACTGACACCAAATTAGAAGAGGACATTGAGATGGTATTTATAGCCATGAAGGATGATTAAGACAAAGAACAAGAAAGGTATGTAGAAAATGCACTCATATCTAAGGTTAGTAAGAATGATGTTTGGATCATAGATAGTGGCTGCACTCACCACATGACCGGTGATAAGAAAAAGTCTGAGACTTTTGAATACTATAATGGTGGTTCAATAAGAATGGGTAATGACACACCTTGTCTAGTTGAAGGTAAAGGAACCATAATGTTGAATAAACTAATCAAATTTGAAAATGCTTACTAGGTAAAAGGACTGAATTATAATCTGTTAAGTGTTTCACAAATGAACAATACAGGTCACCAAGTAGAATTTGATAATAAGAAGGCAAAGATCTTCAATGAATCAGGAAGGTTATCGGAACTGGTGAGCAGACAAAAGGTAACCTTTTCTATCTTGATGACATTAACACCAGTTCTTTAATGGCTTGAAATGAAGACATATGGTTGTGGCACAAAAGATTGTTTCATGTGAATTTTGACAACATGATAAAGATAAGAAATAAAAGAAAAGTCAGAGGCTTACCAAGCATGTCAAATCCTAAGCATATCATGTACAAGAATTGTCAAAAAGGTAAGATGACAAAGTTTAGTTTCAAGAGTAAAGCCCATACATCTAATAAATTCTAGAATTAGTCCATACTAATCTATGTGGACCGATGAGGACAAAGAGTTACTATGGAGATAAGTATTTCATTCTCTTTGTAGATGATTATTCTACAATGATGAAAATTATGTTTTTAAAAAATAAATCAGAAGCATTCAAGATGTTTAAATGGTATAAGGCTATGGTAGAAAAACAAAGTGATAAGAAATTGAAATGCTTAAGGTTAGATAGAGGAGGGGAATTCATTTTAGATGAATTCACTAATTTTTGTAATGACATGGAATTAAAAGACATGTTTCTGCACCAAGAACACCACACCAAAATTGAATTGCTGAGAGGAGAAACAAATAAATTTTTGAATGTGCAAGAACATTGATTATTGAGAAAAGCATCACTCAAACTTTCTAGAGGGAAGCTGTTAGTACGGTTGTCTACACATTAAACAAAGTATAATTAAAGGACACAAAGAAAACACCCTATGAGCTTTGGTATAGTTACACACCCAATGTAAGTTACTTCAGAATCTTTGGTAGTCAATGTTATATTTTGAAAGATGATAGAAATGGAAAGCTTGACTCCAAAAGTGATGAAGGTATCTTTCTAGGGTATTCCACCAAAAGTAAGGTTTATAAATGTCTTAACAAGTCATCTAAAAAAATCATTGAAAGTGAAAATGTAAGAATAGGATAATTTGTAGAAAATAATGATAAGGAAAGAAGAAAAGAAACAAAAGACTACAACAGGTTTGTTTACAGTGAATAACCTGATACTCTACTTGAGCAACAGTGTATCTCTCCTAAGAAATAGAACATTGCAACCAAGCATCAAGCTGTAATTACCAAAAATTAGGATAATACTCAAGATGATGTACTAGGTGATGGAGATTAGAATGAAGGTCAAGATGATAATCAGAATGATGGACAAAGAGCTAAACCAAAACTTTCCAAGTATGTCAGAAGACATCATCTATAGAATCAAATCATAGGAGACAAGAAGGTTGGAATGAGAACAAGAAGTAAGTCACTAAACACCAGATGTTTACTTTGTGATTTTGAGCCTACATTTGTTAATACTGCACTTGAAAATGAAGAATCAGTCAGTGTTGTGAATGAAGAAATAGAAAAGATTGAGAAGAACAGTACTTGGACACTAGTATCGAGACCAGATGACAAGAATTTCATTGGTACCAAATGAATATTCAGAAACAAGATGAATGAGAATGGATAAGTCACAAGAAATAAAGCAAGATTAGTATGCAAGGGGTATGCACAAGAAGAAGGTATTGATTATGGTGAAAACTTTGCACCCGTTGCTAGACTAGAAGGATTTAGAATTATTCTTTCTTATGCGGCATTCAAAGGATTCAAGGTATACCAGATGGATGTCAAATTTGCATTCCTAAATGGAATACTACAAGAAGAGGTATACATTGAACAACCAGAAGGGTTTTTTGATCCAAACAAGAAAAACATGGTATATAGACTACATAAAGCCTTGTATGGATTGAAACAAGCACCAAGAGCCTAGTATGAAAGACTTCATTCTTATCTCATTAGCATTGAATTTGTAAGAATAAGAGAAAATAACAATCTGTACTTAAAAGAACATACCAATGGTAATATTCTGATTGCTGAAATTTTTGTTGATGATATCATTTTTGGGGGAAATGAAATGCTATGCAAATCCTTTGTTAATGAAATGAGAAAAGAATTTGAAATGTCTATGTTTGGGGAGATCAAATTCTTTCTTGGTCTATAGATTCTTCAACAAGATGCAAGCATATATATCACTCAGTACAAATACATTAAGGAAGTGCTAAAGTTATTCAAGATGGAAGATTCCAAACCAGTTGGAACACGTATGGCTACCGGATGTAAGTTAAAAAAGGAAGATAAGTCAAATGAGGTAAATCAGACTTTGTATAGATCAATGATTGGCAAACTAATGTATGTTGTTCATACTAGACCAGATATTGCATATGCAGTTGGAATAGTTGTAAGATTCTCTGCTAATCCCAGTGAATCACATATGACTGTTGTCAAGAGAATTCTGAGATATCTAAAGAACACTAAGGAATATGGCTTATGGCATAAAAGAGAAGAAAAATTTGAGCTACAAGTCTACACAAATGCTAATTGGGCTGGAAACATTGATGACCGAAAGAGCACAACTGGAGGAGCATTCTTCATGGGTGACAAACTTGTCACATGGACCAGCAAGAAGTAAGGATGCATCTCTCAGTATACTGCAGAAGCAGAATATGTGGCTACTAATGAAAATTTCTCTAATATTGCATAGATCAAATAGTTATTGGAAGGTATGAATATGAAGCTCCTCAAACCAGTGATTATTTATTGTGATAATACTAGTGTAATTAACATTTCTAAGAATCTAGTCATGCATGCTAAGACTAAGCATATTACAATCAAGTATCACTATCTAAGAGAACAAGTGCAAGAAAAATAGGTGATACTAGAATATGTTCAATCAAAGGAACAGTTAGCTGATATATTCACAAATCTATTACCGAAAGAAACATTTGAGTACCTGAGACAGAGACTAGGGGTACAACCCCTATCTATCGGTCAGTAAGCTGACTAGGAGATTGCATTAGCCTATACACAAAATATAAGCTCATTCATGTTGATGCAAACATCGAGATGAACAACAATAGATACATTTGTACATAACAAGGTACAATTCTACACCGAACACTAGAGACAATGTATTGCTGATGGATAGGGAAATTCAAGGAGTATATTATAAAAAGGGAATGGAAGATGATATGAAAGAATTTTTTGGCATTATTGTCAATGGGAGAGATTATCTCATTATCAGGAATTATAAGGGAGAGAGATTCTCATTATCAAAAGGGATAGATTATCTCATTATCAGAGAAGAGATTATATCATTATCCATGGAGAGAAGTTCCTAAGAATTCAAAGAAAGAGTTAATCAAAGGAAGAGATTGATTACATATGAAATATCCATCTAAGGGAGAGAAGTAACAAAGGGAGATAATACATACTTAGGGATAGATTGTTGTCAAAGGAAAAAAATATTATCAAAGAGAGGAAAAGTCAAGGCAGCGCACATATCAGAAACAGAGATAGAAGCTGCTACATCTATCTAGTAAAGGGATCAAAGATTGAAGAACACACTCTACAAGAAACAAATCTAAGCTATATGAGCTTACCAAGAGATGGACATTTGTAATAGTTACTGTTACCCAATTTTTTCTCATCTAGTAAATTTTGGCTATAGGTGGAGTAAATGTGGCTCCCATGAGGGTAGAGCCCAGCCTGTGAGAAAGACCTAAAATTTTTTGGTCTTGGTTGTGTCCTCTTCTATGTTTTTAGCCCTCTGGTCTGTCTTATTCATGCAAAATAACCTAAGTATTTCAAACCCTATGCAAACTTGCATAGAAACCCTAGTTATCCCGAGCTTATTCTATTTCGTCATTACCTTTTTGGATAACTTAAGTTCCCTTCAGACATGTGTGCAAATATAATACCCTTTGTCTCCTCATCACGGTAAGAAAAGGAATATTCTCCAAAGCTCAAGAGACTTCCTGCACACCGTCGATCCAGATCACTCATATTCTCCATCTCATAGTTATCGCTAAGTCTCCAACAAAAATGATGACATGAGTAGAGATCATGATACTTGGAGACTGCCTGTTCTATTTTTCCTTAGTCTCTTATTCTACGTAAAATGGTGGGGCCATTTAAAAAGTTCTCCCAACTTTGCGCTGGCTGTTGATCTTATATTATGATTCAACGATAGTCAAGTAATCTCTTGATATAACCCAGAGTCAAAAAATCATACGGAGATCCCATGACTAATGTGTTTTTCTAACCCGCAAATATAAAATGAGTTCAAGCTGGGTAAGGTTAAGTTCTTTTAGTCGGTAAGTCTCGTGATAAAACCATGGTTAGAATAATCTTTATGAGACTTCAAGTTTAATTATTCAAGTTATTACCAGATAAGGCCATGGTCAGAGGAAAGGTCATCTCAGAGTTAAAGACATGCAATGATAGTATGAAACGTGTCCAATGGGACCGATGTAGTTCACATTGATCCCTTTAGTCACCAAGTCTCCAAATATATCAAAGGTTAAAGACAGGTTAAATAATTAGTAGGACAGCTAGTAGTGTTAGAGGTAATGAGGTAGTGGTACAAAAATGATAAAGTGGCACATGGTAATAAGTGGGCCCGGGTTCTATGCATTCAGTCAGGTGATCTCCCGATCCCAGTAGAATATTCTGATTTGTCTAGTGATTAAGAGACTTCCTTCAGTCACTTAATCTCCATAAGGAAAGGACTATGCCAAAAGTATTCAGAGACTTAGCGACTATTGTTGATGATAAAGGGGATCCAACGCTTGTCACGTGGTCTCATGATATAGCCAGGGTTAGTAGAAAGATCAGGTGACTCAGTGACAATATGAAAAATGAAACCAAAGGTGAGTGCAGAGTTAGGGCACGGGTTAAAGTCAGTCACTGGTTAAAAGGATGAGATTGACGGTCATGTTTTAAAGAGAAATCAATTTTAAATCTCGACCGTGGATGAGAAACCATGCCACCTATGACCGTTATTATTTAAATTCAAATATATGAATAGCTGATTGCAGAACTCATGGCGGTGGCGTAAGTTTTCAAGTTGCGGACAGAGAGATGGGTTTGGCCAACTTATCAGAGCTGCATTAATGGCAAAGTAAAGATATTCAAAGGTATATCAGATCATTTCAGATATTTCACAATGCATTAATGAGAAGAATTGATAGAGTTAGGGATTCTAATTATTCTATTGCATATGAATTGAAACCCTAATTTTAGGAATCAGATTGTCTCCTGAGCCTGTGTGCTAGAGTAGTATATATAAGTTAGTTTCAAAGATTTTTAGCAGAAGGAATTCTAGTTGATGAAAATTATATGTGGTATTTCTCTGCCCTCTGGTTTTCAACAGTTGTAACTTTTTCATTGATATTCAGATATTTCAAGGTATTCTATGACATCTTTTCTTCCCTCATGTCTTCCTTTTCTGAATTTCTCTTATTGAATTAAGTATATTGAATGTTTTCAGAGATATCTTAGGGTTCCTGAGCCTTCTTCCTTTCTGTAATTCATGTGTACTCTTGTGGCTGATTTGATTTGAATGAGTTTGTGGATATTATTCAATCCCTTGTCACTTTGTCTCATTCCTACACCTAGTTGCATAAGTGAATGTTTGTTTGCAGGTTGTAGTCTGTGTCTAAATTTATTAGGAAAGCTATTGTTTATGAAATATTTTTCTTTCCTTGAATAGCCTCTTTCTATTTCAGACCTCTCTACGAAATATTTATGAAAACCTATTCATAAAGTGTGTTCTCCTAGACCTAAGTTTGTGTGTTGATCTCACTCATTGTGCTATGATTCATATCATTTTTGGTGTATCACCTAGTAGGATAGTTTTCTTATTCAGTTATTTCCCTTCCATGCATTATTTCTATCCCTTTTCCCTCAAGAATTTACTTTCATGTTAAGAAGAAAATATGGGTGATTATCCAAGAGGAACCAATCTAGAATCTGGAGGTCTCATTTTAGTTAGCAAAGGTCCCACAACCTAAAAATGATTCCCATGTTATACTAGATTATCAAGAGTATGAGAGCTTGATCTAGGGTGTAAAATTTAGTGTATAATAGTTCTGGCACACCCGGTGGGACCATAAAATAATTTTACTTTCAAAGGTTATGTTATCTCTGATATACTGATTACATAATATAGACCTAGAGATGTTGTTCTTGTCAAGTATATCTGGCGACTCCATTGGTGAAGAACAGAAGATCCAGTCCTGTTCAAATTTTATGAGAAGGATAGAAACAAGAAGCTCAAAGTTTTCTGAGTTCTTGCAGCTTCCCTTAACAAGAAAATATAAAGGGAGATCATGTCAAAGAATACCCCCTACAAGGAGGGTACAATCTACACCACCTGATACTTCAAAGAGGAGACCTTTTCCTTTTCATTTCAGAAGGAGAGGAAGATATTTAACTAGAAAGCTACAAGAAGATTCAGCTCCACCCTTAAATACAACTCACACAGTTGCTGCTCAGCAAATTACAGCTCTTGCAATGGCTAGATAGTTTGCTTTTGCACCCTTCAACCAAGGGAGTCATTTAAACTTTTCTCAACATCATGATGTGCCCTTGGTAGCACTCAAAAGTCTACTTGATTTCACAGGTGAAGGACAGACAACAACTTTTGAACATATAAGAGATGTGACTACTATCTGTAGTATACACAATATCACAGAAGAAGATGTGGCTACCAAGCTATTAGCAGACTCTTTTAAAGGTAAGGCCTTAGAATGGTTTAGAACACTTGCTGTTGGTTCTATTAATTCATGGGATGGATTAGGTGATGCATTAAGTAAATAAATTGAGGATAAATAAGATAATTTATCTTTGGTTGAGCAACTAACAACCATAAGGAGAGATCCTCAAGAACAGATGATAGATTTCAATAATAGATTCCTCAAAACATGGAATAGAATCCTAGTCTCAGTAAGGCCATCAGCTGACCATGCTTTCCTATACTTCTTGTAAAGTTTGAATGGTCAGATCTCTGTCATGATCCAATCCATGGGAGGTACCTCTTTACCAAAGGCTTTTGACATAGCTGTCAAGGCTGAAAATTGCTTAAGCCAGGCAGGCATGATAGCCAGAAGGCCACCCATGTCTATCTTTCCTAATCTTTAGCCCACTGCACCTCTGAAAATACCTCCTTTTACCCCTATACCCACCATAGTAGCACCTCAGGCTATTACTAACAATGAAGAGTTAAAGGCAGATTTCTCTCAGGAACTGCAAGAAATGAGAAATAATCAACAAAGTAGTCAGCAAGAAATGACAAATCTATTACAAACTCTGACCAAAGAGTTGACTAATTTGAAAAGATAGAATCAAGGTCCTAATCAGCATTACCAAAATCAAGTACAATCTTATCAGCAGAATAGGCCACCATATCAAGGAGGTTATTAGGGACAAAGGCAAAATTTTAATCAAAGGCAGTTCCAACCTTATAATCCAACGCCTCTTAACTCTGCAAATCTAGTCAGGGATGTGGTCCCAAGTCAAAATAATCTTGCTGTAGAGATGGAATGGTGTTATCCTTGTAATCAGTCTCATAACCAGACAACATGCTTAAATGGAAGGGTACACCAAGCACTCATGGTGCATAATGCTTCAAATGCACAATCAGAGGCCTCTTCTCGTCGGTCAATGCCCTAGAAAGAAACACAACATGATGAGACCGCTCTCCCTAATTGGGAGGAACAAGATTTTAATGGAGTTAATGGTGAATCCCCAATTGCTGCCAATACTATGTCTAAAAGGAGGGCTCAAGACATGGAGAAAATGAGAGATATGGTGAAGGCTTCTACATCTGCAGAATCTTCACAACCATTTACTCCTATCATACTGAAGAAGGTCACCATCATTCCAATCAAGGAAAATCAACCTTCCAAGGAGGTTGAGCCTATCATAGTGAAATCACACCAAAAATTACACGCAATAATGCCTTTCAACATTATGGACAATATGAAGAAATAAAATGTTACTATGTCTATGTGGGACTCTTTGGCTATTCCAGGGAAGCCTAAAATCGTGAAGAAGGATATGGGTGAAGTGTTAAATCCTCAACCCGCAAAAGATACAACAAAGCCAGTGTTGGTCAACACTGATCAAGAAAAGGAGGCTCCAAGAAATAACTCCAAAGAAAATACCATTCAAGGTAGGAACTTAAAACCACCTCCCTTTTATGTATCCCTAATTATTGGAAAATCTTTAGTACATAATTGTATGGTAGATAGTGGAGCTACTAGCACTGTCATGCCTAAGAAAGTGGCTAACCAATTGGGACTAAAATATGAACCTTTTCAAAAGAGGGTTACCCAGCTTGATGGTTCCTTAGTAAACACAATAGGTATAGCCAAGGATACCAGTTTAATCCTCCATGCTAGCCCCAATTTCTCTATCCTACTTGACATATACATCATAGACATCCCTGCCTTATTTTCCATATGCTTATCAAGGGATTTTACAGCCAAGATAGGAGGCTGTCTTTCTTCTGACTGGTCTCACATGCTTTTCCATATAAGATATGGGACTAAGGTTACTTTCAATTCTGAATCATTGGCGGTACACCACATAGAACCTTATGTGTCCAATCCAATCAATACAAGCTACCTTGCACTTGATAGTAATGACTTCCCAATCATCAGAGAAGAAAACACTAAAATAGAGGGTATCCCAGATATCTATCTAGATGATTTAGAATCAGAGAGACCTTTAGAGGCCCAAGCCAATGTTATTTGGTATATTGGTTCGCAAAACTATTTGTTACAAGAACATGAATCCATAGAGCCAAATATTTTTAAGACAGATACTAAGTCAAAAGATCAGAGGAACCAAGTTTGGGAGCTATAATTTGATGGTGCTAGAAGAAGACATGGTGCTGGTGGTGGAGCTATGTTAGTCTCTCCTAATGAGGAGAAGTATTATACATCCTTTAGGTTCAGTTTCTCTTGCACCAGCAACACTGCTAAATATGAGAACCTAGTGAATGGATTGGAATGGGTAAGAAAGAGAGGGAGACCTAAAATTTTATGGTGACAGTGAGCTAGTTGTTAGCCAAGTAAGAGGGATAAGTGCAACCAAAAGTGATACAATGAGAGAATAAAAGCATTGAGTTTGGGATGTGATTGAAGATTTCCATGCTTTAAATATTGTTACAATCCCTAGAAAGTTAAATCAAAATGCAGATAGATTAGCTGCTGTTGGATCATAGTATGATATCCCTAATAGAATTTCAAAAGAAAGAGAACTAAAACATATAAGAGTAATTGTTAGACCTTCTATCCCTAATAATAATTTTAATTGGCAAGTGTTTGACAATGATTAGCAAATTCTGCAGTTCTTATTTGAAGAGGATGTTTTCTCAGAACATAACCAAGATAGACTAATGCAGAAATATGGTGATCAAGTGATAAAACTTAGATCTAATAAGATACCAAAGGGTATTTTCACCTTATAATCTGTCTTCAATAAAGATGATCAAGTTAAGAGTAGTTAAACTGGCCTGGTGGTCCAACAAGAACATTGTACTGAACTAAATTTGAGCCAGGTAAAAGTCTACAAGTTGGGAAAGTAAATACTGATTCAGAAAGGCAGGCTTACACCCAATTATTTAAAGATTTCAGTGATATATTTGCATGGAAATATGAAGACCTCAAAGGTTTTAATCCAGCCCTTTCCCAGCATACCATTGAATTAGAGCCAAATGCCAAACCAGTCAGGCAAAAGCTGTTAGTAATAACTGAGAGGGGGGGAGTGAATCAGTGGCCTCAAAAATTTATCCTTTAAACTTTAATCCACCAATTAATACACCTCACATTATCAAGTCCCTACAAGATGTATGCCTTTGAAATACTTGAAATAATTAACTGTCTGTCGGTTTACCTTGTCTATCCTTATTCTCCTTGATTACCGATAAGCAGTAAAACTTATTTACCGATGCACAGTAAATATGCAGAGTATACCAATCAATCTAGAAATGCATATGTGAAATGTAAAAAAATAAATTAATAAACCATACACACATAACACATTGATTTTAACGTGGAAACCCTGTTAAGGGAAAAAACCACTGGGACTGGTACCCCAAATTTTCACTCTTCTGAAGTGAGCCCTGTTAGGAGCCAACCCTGTTAAAGGTTACAAACACACTGTTAAGTGTGAACTTGTTAGAGGATTTTTATACATAGGTTTTCACTTAGTATCTAGCATCTATGCTACCATCCTTGAATCAGCCTTTAGACTGTCAATAGGCTTTATGCTAATCTTACTACCATCCTTGAATCAGCCTCCTTCTTAGACTACCAATAGGCTTTAGGTAAGACCGATGCTACTATCATGAGTCAACCTTTTTGGTAATCTGTTAGGATATACCTCAATTATAGAAGATGGTTAAGTTCTTCTCTATTAAGAGACTTAATACTTCAATGGTTAAATTGAAACACAGTGACCTGTTTCTAATGCAACTTTGAATTGCATATATTTAGAGCTATTTATGTGAAATACCTCTTTGATCAATGTATCAATTCAATTCCTTTATACTTCACACTTTCTGCTCTGTGATGTTGTGCTTCACTGGTCGTCGGTGTCTGCAAAATTCTTTAGCTCTCCCTTAGCTTGATTGATCAGGACTGTATGAAGCTTAACCTTCACCAGTTTCTCTTCAACATCTTCTATCAGTTCACTCCCCTGTGTATTTGAGTGCTTCTGAAAATGAATTATGCTTGTCTCTTATATAGACACGATATTCCTTTATTTTTTATTCTTGATTCTTGATTCTTCGCGTGAAAAACAATCCAGCCAATTTGATTTATGGCTTTAACTCTTGATTTATCTCGTAGTTATCTTCTTGCCAACTGTATAAATCAATTACTTAACTATGGTTGAATAAAACAAATAAAAAAATAAGTTAAGTCTATCCTTAAGCTCTGCCAGCTAGATATTTTGTCATTTTCTGATCTCTCTGTTCTGTCGGTCAATTTTGCAGTTCATCGCCGGTGACAACTGCCAGTTCCGTCGGTGCAACTTCAGTTAGCTTTGGTATCTCCGTCCGTCAGGCATCATTGGATCTTTCTCATTGTGCAACACTATTTTCAGCTTGTCAAGCATCCTTTGATTCTACTTCATCGGGCAACACTGTCTTCTGCTCGTCGGGCATCACTATGACTTTTCTCTTTCTTTACCGATGGTGTGCACTCCATCGGTGTAGTCTATCACTTTAGTGAATACATGAATTTTATGCATTGCTGAAAGCATAACCTCTATTCCATTGATTTTTTGAATTCTTTGGCATTATGTACATGACCGTACAGATGATATCAAGTTGACATCAATGAAAATACAAACCATTAACTTATTTAATGTCTTGCATCATATTCAACTTAACACTATCAAACATTCAATCAGTTACATGTCATCAATATCTCTCTTTGGCATTGATGGAAACATGTTATATTATCACACTATACTATTTCTAATACAACATGAAATACAATTGTTGAGATTCATCAAATTACCAAACAGTTTGTTTTGATAATTGATAAAAATTTCTAACCATCGATAAGCTTTGTATTAGCTTAGATTTGATTCTTGCAGCTTTTTGTGTTTCTTCTTCTAATGTGTTGTGTCCTATGTTGGTGTCAATTTCTCTTTCTTGACTGTTCTTCTTCTTAATTTGCAACTTTTATACAAATTCTCTCCCTATGGATATGATCTCTCCCTGTTTGGAGTAATCTGATAATGAATAGTTTCTGATGATAATATGGATACATTCTCTCCCTTTGAAAACAAAGCCAAACAAATATTTTACAAATATCTGACATTCTGTCAAACAATTTTCTTCTATCCATAATATATTCCTTGAATTTCCCTTATCGATCATCAATATAACAATATGTTCTGGTGCTTGGTTCTGATATATACCTTTCTGTATATAGATGTAGCTTTGAAGTTCATTTTCTGCTTGCATCAATCATGAATGATATTCTGATAACATATGGTTGATGCAACCTTCAGTCCTTTAACTGACTGGTAGACATGAGTTTCACCCCTAGTCTTTTTCTCAGGTACTCAAATGTATCCTTGGGCAGTGGCTTGGTGAAGCTATCAACCAATTATTCTTTTGATTGCACAAATTCAAGTATGACCTCTTTTTCTTGAACTTGTTCTCTCAAATAATGATACTTGATGGCAATGTGTTTAGTCTTTGCATGCATGACTGGATTCTTGGAAATATTTATTGCACTGGTGTTATTACAATAGATAATTACTAGTTCTATGATCTTCATATGCATACCTTCCAGCAACTGTTTGATCCATGCAATATTTGAGCAGTTTGCAGTAGCAGCAACATATTATGCTTCTACAGTAGACTGAGAGATGCATCCTTGCTTCTTGCTAATCCATGTGACAAGTTTGTCACCCATAAAGAATGCTCCTCCAGTTGTGCTCTTTCGGTCATCAAGATTTCCAGCCCAATCAGCATCGGTAAA
>MU227133.1:431969-465355 GCA_018584345.1 Thuja plicata
GTGAGCCCTGTTAGGAGCCAACCCTGTTAAAGGTTACAAACACACTGTTAAGTGCGACCTTGTTAGAGGATTTTTATACATAGGTTGTCACTTAGTATCTGGCATCTATGCTACCATCCTTGAATCATCCTTTAGACTGTCAATAGGCTTTATGCTAATCTTAGTACCATCCTTGAATCGGCCTCCATCTTAGACTATCAATAGGCTTTAGGTAAGACCGATGCTACTATCATGAGTCAACCTTTTTGGTAATCTGTTAGGATATACCTCAATTATAGAAGATGGTTAATTCCTTCTCTGTTAAGAGACTTAATGCTTCAATGGTTAAACTGAAACACAATGACCTATTTCTAATGCAACTTTGAATTGCAGATATTCAGATCTATTTACATATAATACCTCTCTGATCAATGTATCAATTCAATTCCTTTGTACTTCACACTTTCTGCTCTGTGATGTTGTGCTTCACTGTTCGTCGGTGTCTACAAAATTCTTTAGCTCTCCCTTAGCTTGATTGATCAGGACTGTATGAAGCTTAACCTTCACCAGTTTCTCTTCAGCATCTTCTATCAATTCACTCCCCCGTGTTTCTGAGTGCTTTCGGAGATGAATTATGCTTGTCTCTTATATAGACATGATATTCCTTTATTTTTAATTCTTGATTCTTGATTCTTGGCGTGAAAAACAATCCAACCAATTTGATTTACGGTTTTAACTCCTGATTTATCTCATAGTTATCTTCTTGCCAACTGTATAAATCAATTGCTTAACTATGGTTGAATAAAACAAATAAAACAATTAGTTAAGTCTATCATTAAGCTTTGCCAGCTAGATATTTTGTCATTTTCTGATCTCTCTATTCTGTCGGTCAATTCTGTAGTTCGTCATCGGTGACAACTGCCAGTTCCGTTGGTGCAACTTCAGTTAGCTTCAGGATCTCCATCCGTCGGGCATCATCAGATCTTTCTCTCGGGAAACACTATTTTCAGCTTGTCAGGCATCCTTTGATTCTACTTCGTTGGGAAACATTGTCTTCTGCTCGCCGGGCATCACTGTGACTTTTTCTCTTTCTTTACCGATGGTGTGCACTCCGTTGGTGTAGTCTGTCACTTTAGTGAATACATGACTTTTATGCATTGTTGAAAGCATAACCTCTGTTCCATTGATTTTCTAAAGTCTTTGGCATTATGTACATGACCGTATAGATGATATCAAGTTGACATTAATGACAATACAAACCATTAACTGATTTAATGTCTTGCATCATCTTCAACTTAACATTATCAAACATTGAATCAGTTACATGTCATCAAAAGCAAAGGCCTGTGAACCCCAAGCTTGAACCACTTATGCACAAAGAAGTGCTAAAATAGATTGAAAGTGGAATTATTTACCCCATCAAGCATACTAGTTGGGGTTCTAATCTTGTTCATGTTGTTAGGAATGAGGTGTCTCAACCTTGTATATTTCCTTACATTTGATATTATTTGTTTTCTAATTATTTGTTTACAAATAATGTATTTCAGTTTGATATCCATTCTATCATTTAGTTGAGTGGACATGTGTTTTCACTCCACTTGGAAGATGACAAGGATGATAAAACTTGGTCTAGGTGGATATAGGCATCCCATTCTATGGTAGAGGTTATTTTCCAAATGTCAGCACTTTGGACAATGTGTAAGGTAATCATGACTGAAACAGTTATGACGGATTCCTATGATGGTCATTAATATTTGTAAGAGCTAATTGTGAAAGATTTGATGACAGGTGAAGGCATGCAAGACATGTGGAAACTGATCATGTTGAGTATTGTACACTCTTCTGCAATGCGTGGGGTTCAGGGTTCCTATTTTTCCACATAATGGTAAACCCTAATATGATTATCTTTGGAAGTTGTGCTAAAAAGGAAAGCACATGATATAAGCATTTTTAGGGTTGCAAATCACAGAGTGAAGTTAGTGTATTGTTGGAATGTTGTTATGTTGTCAAATGTTTCTTCAAGTGTTGATTATCTCCTGAAAGAACTTGCATTGCAAGTGTATTGTAAACAACAATAGTTTTGATTAATACATTATGCAGGTTTTGGAGTGCTAGGGATTTTTACCGAAAGGTTTTTCCCAGGGTAAATCATTGTGTCATTCTTATTTTTCTATGTATGCATGTTATTGTATTATCATTCTGTAATTGATAAGGGTTAAATCTGAATTTTCACGATCCTCTTCTCGAGATTTTAGCGTAGGGAACTATTTTCCGCACACTTAGTTTCCTTTTAGTTGGTATCAAAGCCTGGCTATTTTTGGTTCTATTTGTTAGAGTACGGGTTTTTTGAGCTAATCTCCAATTTAGTGGGAGTATTGTTGCAGAGTATTCATAACCTTATTGTAGGAAGAGATGGCAGGTTCTTCATACAATAGAATGGAGGTGGAAAAGTTCAGTGGCACAAACTTTGAGTTGTGGAAACTCAAGATGGAAGACATGCTTGTAGACCATGATGTATGGGAGGCGGTTGTAAATGATATCAAACCAGTAAACATGGCTCAAGAAGAATGGGATCTCAAGGATCGGAGAGCTAAGGGTCTCATTAGACTCTATCTAGTAGATTTTGTTCTCCTGAATGTTCTCGAGGAGAAGACCACAAACAAATTGTTGACACGACTTGGGTTTGTGTATCAGGCCAAGTCCTTGGTGAACAGATTGTTCCTAAGAAAGAAGTTGTATTCTCTGAGAATGGAGGAAGGAGGATCCGTTGTAGATCACATAAATACATTTAACATAATGATTGCATAGTTGACATCAACCAATGTCAAGTTGGAGGAGGAGGATCGATGTATGACCCTGCTATGTTCTTGCCGGATTCATGGGACCATCTTGTGATGACCCTTGGGAGTACTGTTGTAACTTTCCAAATATATGATGTGGTGTCTTCATTGTTATCTGAGGAGATGCAAAGAAAGACCTCTGATTCAACCAAGGAAGCCCTTGTTGTTCACAGTAGATCCAAAGACAGAGGAACGAAAAATGACAAGAAGTCTGAAAAGGGTAGATACAAATCCCGTGGGAAATATAAGACTCCTGGAAAGTCTAAGGAAACATGTTGGAACTGTGGTAATTCTGGGCACTTCCGTAAGGACTACAAAGATCCAAAGAAGAAGAAGAAAAGCCCAGATTCAGATTCTGATAAATCTCAAGAAGATGGCGATGCTTTTTTCGAAGCCTTGGCCACCCATGCATATGATGATGTGTCACTAATTGAATCAGGTGCTTCTTTTCACATGACCTCTCATCAAAGTTGGTTCTCAAAGTCTGAGGAGTTTGATGGTGGGAAGATGTACCTGGGTGATGATTCTCACCTAGAGATAGTTGGACGAGGAAGAGTCACTATCAGATTCCCTGATGGACGAGTAAAGGGGATCAACGGGGTAATGCACATCTTAGGTTTGACATGAAACCTGTTATCTATGAGTATGTTGAATGATGCAGGTGTGAAAGTTGTTTTTTTTCAAGATGGATGCAAGATGATTAGAGGAGCTATGGTGCTCGTGAAAGGTACTAGGAGAGGTACCCTATTTTAGCTAGATGCTTGCACTTCATAGTGCAATAGTTCTTCTGTCTCAAGGAAGAGAGAATCAGTCACTTCATCTCCACCATCTGAACCAGTAGTGAAGAAGTCTGTGGTAATGGGTTCCGATGGTAGTGCAACAAGTGTACCTCAGGGTGCTAACACTTTGGAAGGCAAACTTCCTGTAGAAAAGACAATGTTGTGGCATATGAGATTTGACCACATTGGTGAGAAGGGTCTCAGAACCCTGAAAAATAAAAACCTCCTTGAGTGGATAAATGATTGTAATCTCGAGTTTGACTTCTACGAACACTATGTTTATGGTAAGCAAAATCGTATTCAATTTTACTCCAATTCTCACAAGTCTTCTAGTATTTCAGATCTTATCCATTCAGATGTGTTTGGTCATGTTAAAGTTCCTTCACTCTCCAAATCTATATATATTTTATCTTTTATAGATGATTACAGTAGAAGGACATGGATTTATTTCCTTAAAACCAAGACATAAGTTTTCAGTCGGTTCAAGGAATTTAAAGCTCTCATGGAGAATCAAACTGGTAAAAGAATTAAGTGTGTGATAACTGACAATAGTGGTGAGTTTTGTTAGGCAAAGTTTGAATAGTTTTGTAAAGAATGAGGGATCAAGAGTCATAAGACAAATCCTTATACCCCACAACAAAATGGAGTTGGAAAAAGAATGAACATGACACTGATGGAGAAGGCTAGGAGTATGCTTAGTGGAGCTAGCCTTGAACAAAGGTTTTGGGATGAAGTTGTGGCCACTGCTTACCATCTGGTTAACAGATTTCCTACTTTATCTCTTGTTGGTAAGACACCCATGGAGGTGTGGTCTGGTAAGAAAGCTTCAGTTAGACATCTTCATATTTTTGGTTGTGAAGCTTATGCACATGCGCCTAAGGAGAGAAGATCTAAGTTGGAAAACAAGGCTGTAAAATGTATCTTCATTAGCTACAGTGTTGGTGTGAAATGATACAAGCTTTGGGATCATGTGATTGGTAAGGTGTTGTTTAGCAGAAATGTTATTTTTAGAGAGCTAACACCTTATCCTATTATGCTATAGCCAGATGAAAAAGAAATGAAAGAAGATGTTGTTCAGTTGCCTCCTACCCCTGAGAAGACTGAACAGAGAGACCGTGATGGATCTGATGATGAGGAGAGATCTAGAAACTCTAAAAATTTAGAAGAAGAGGTAGAACAACCTCAACCTTAGCCCTTGAGGAGATCCATGAGAGAAAGAAAGTAACCAAAGAGGTTTGGATTTTCTATGTTAGATTCTAGTTGTGCTTATTCCTTGATTACAAACACTAATGAGCCTAGATCTATGAAAGAGGCTATAGGTATGGAAGATGTAGGTTCCTGGATTGGGGATATGGATGATGAGATGGCTTCATTGGAGAAGAACAAAACTTGGGACCTAGTACCTTTTCCTAAAGGATAGAAACCTGTTGAAAGAAAATGGGTGTTTAAGAAGAAATTTTGTGAAGATGGCAGTGTTGAGAGGTACAAGGCTAGATTGGTTGCAAAGGGGTATTCACAGGTGGAGGGAATTGATTATAATAAAATATTCTCTCTTGTTGCAAAGTGTACATCCATTAGATTTCTGTTATCTCTAGTAGCATCGTATGATTTAGAGGTAGAACAAATGTATGTGAAGACAACTTTCCTTCATGGTGATTTGGAGGAAGAGATCTATATGTCACAGCCTAAGCACTATATTTAGAAAGGTAAAGAGTCTTTGGTTTGCAGATTGAAGAAGTCTCTGTATGGTTTGAAACAATCTCCTAGGATGTGGTACCTTAAATTTGATTCCTTTGTGTTGTCAATTGGTTTTTTGAGATTGAAATCAGATCATTGCGTTTATTTCAAAGTTGACAATGATCACCTTCTTATTATTGCATTATATGTTGATGATATGTTGTTGATTGGGAAGGGTATGGGTATGATTTCTAATTTGAAGTCTCAGTTGTCAGCACAGTTTGAGATGAAAGATCTAGGGGAAGCCAGGTATATTTTGGGAATGGAAATCAGCAGAGATAGATCTAACATAAAACTTTGGTTGAGTCAGAGTAAGTATGTGAATTCTGTGTTGGACAGGTTTAGCATGGCAAATTGAAGACCATTGTGTGTTCCTGTTTCTATGGGAACAAAGTTATCTGTGGATGATTGTCCAAAATCTCCTAGTGAGGCGGAGGACATGAGAAAAGTACCTTATGCGAGCGTAGTTGGTAGCCTTATGTATGCTATGGTATATACTAGACCAGACATTGCCCAAGTAGTGGGAGTCTTGAGTCGGTTTATGGCTAAACCTGGATGGCTACATTGGGATGCAGTTAAGAGAGTGTTCAGATATTTGAAGGGTACATCAGAGTATTTCATATGCTATCATGGAAACTCTTCTGGAGCTCCGCATTTAGTTTGTATTCATGGGTTTGTGGATTCAGATTGGGTAGGTGACATTGACAGCAGGAGGTCCACCAGTGCCTATGTGTTCACTATGTTTGGTGGTGCCATTAGTTGGATGAGTAAGCGATAACCTATGGTCGCTTTGTCCACAACAGAAGCAAAGTACATGGCAGCTACTCATGCTTGTAAGGAATCCATTTGGCTTAAGAGACTATGTTCAGATGTTGGTGTTGATGGAGGATAGATTACAATTTGTTGCCATAGTTAGAGTGATATTTGCCTTGTGAAGAATCCAAATTTCCATGCTAGAACCAAGCACATTGATGTGCAGTTTCACTTTGTGAGAGATATGATAGAGGATGTAAAGGTAAGTTTCGATAAGGTAGATACCGTAAAGAATGTTGTGGATGCATTGACAAAACCTGTGGGCACAGAGAAGTTCAGATGGTGTTCGGAGTCTATAGCGGTTAAATTCTGTTATTTCCTTTGGCTCTTACAAGGTGTTCGACAAGTAGGAGAATGTTAGGAATGAGGTGTCTCAACCTTGTATATTTCCTTACATTTCATTTTTTTTTTAAATTAATTGTTTACAAATAATGTATTTAAGTTTGATATTTGTTTTGTCATTTAGTTGAGTGGACATGTTGTGTTTTCAATCCACTTGGAAGATGAAAAGGATGATCAAACTTTGTCTAGGTGGATCTAGGCATCCCATTCTATGGCAGAGGTTATTTTCCAAATGTCAGCACTTTGGACAATGTGTAAGGTAATCATGACTGAAACGGTTAAGATGGATTCCTATGAAAGTCATTAATATTTGTAAGGGCTAATTGTGAAATATTTGATGACAAGTGAAGACATGCAAGACATGTGGCAACTGATCATGTTGAGTACTGTACACTCTTCTATAATGTGTGGGCTTTGGGGTTCCTATTTTTCTGGAGAATGGTAAACCCTAATACTGTTATCTTTGGAAGTTGCCCTAAAAAGGAAAGCACATGAAATAAGCATTTTTAGGGTTGCAAATTATAGAGTGAAGTTAGTGTATTGTTAGAATATTGTTATGTTGTTGGATTTGTCTTCAAGTGTCAATTATCTCCTGAAAGAACCTGCATTGCAAGTGTATTGTAAACAACAATAGTTTTGATTAATACATTGTGCAGGTTTTGGAGTGCCGGGGTTTTTTACCAAAAGTTTTTCCCCAGGGTAAATCATTGTGTCATTCTCATTTTTCTATGTATGCATGTTATTGTGTTATCATTTTGTAATTGATAAGGTTTAAATCTGAATTTGCACGATCCTCTTCTTGGGAGTTTAGCGTAGGGAACTATTTTTCGCACACTTAGTTTCCTTTCACTTGTTAGGAAGAAGAATGGGGAACTCAGGCTATGTGTTGATTTCAGGGACCTTAATGGGGCATCCCTAAAAGATATCCATCCTCTGCCATCTATGGAGAAAATTTTGCAATGTGTCTCTGGATATGAGATATTTTCATTACTAGATGGCTATTTAGGCTATAATCATATCCTAGTTCATGAAGAAGATCAATATAAGACTAAATTTACAACCAAGTGGGGAATCGTGGATTATCAAAAGATGCCCTTTGGTTTGTCAAATGCAGGTGCTACTTTCCAAAAGGCAATGGATATGGCCTTTAAAAGCCTCATGTACAAGTTTGTACTGGTCTATTTAGATGACATAATTGTTTACTCTAAGCATGCACCAGACCTTATCAAACACCTAAGGAAAATATTTGAAAGGTGTAGAGAATTTGGGATATCACTTAATCCCAAGAAGTGTGTGTTTACATGAAGGAAAATTGTTAGGATATATAGTATCCAAGAAAGGAATCACAGTAGACCCTGAAAGGATTGCAACTATTTTAGAACTACCCCTACCATCTCGCAAGAAAGGCCTTCAATCTCTCATAGGAAGAATTAACTTTGTTAGGCATTTCTTGCCTAATATTGCAGATCTACTAAAGCCTTTGACAGTTGTATTAAAGAAGGATTCATCTTTTAGTTGGAAAAAAGAAGGGAAAGCCAATTTCCAAGCTATTAAAGAAGCCTTCACAGAAGCTCCTACTTTGCTAAACCCAAATTTCAATAAGGATTTTATCCTTTATGCTTATGGAGGGTCTAATGTTATATCTACAATAATGATCCAAGAAAATTCAAAAGGATTAGAGCAACCTATTGCTTTCTTTAGCAAAGGCTTAGAAAAATATGAACATATATATTCTTTTGTGGAGAAACATGTACTTGTTGTGGTAAAAAGCCTTAAAAAGTTCAAATATCTTTTAACCCATAGCAAGGTACATTTAAAAGTCACTCATCCAAGTGTCAAAGGGTTTTTGCTTTCCAAAGACCTAAATGAGAAAAGAGCTGGTTGGATCACTAGAGTGATGGAATATGACATTGACATTCAAACTACCAAGCTAGTTAGAGGAAGAGGTATTTGTGAGTAATTGACAGGGGATGAGAGTCCAAAGGATTCAGAGAAAATGAATGCATCCTTAATTATGCATTCAATAGAAGAACATACCAAGGTAGCATGTTGGTTGCCTAACATGATTCATTACCTAAAGACAGGACAATGCCCTATAGATTTGGATTCAGCCAAGAGAAGGTATTATAGACTATAGTCATCCCCTTTGTGTTGATAGATGAGATTCTTTTTAGAAAAGATCATAATGGTGTCCTTCTCAGATGCATTGATTCAGAAAAGGTTGCAAATGTCCTATTTGAATTTCATGATGGACCTTCTGGAGGTCATTTATCTCCTAGGACTACTGCTTTTAAAATCATGAGGGCTGGATACTATTGGCCATCTATCTTCAAGGATAGTCATGATTATGTGAGAAAATGCATCAAATGTGCCATGTTTGTAGGAAAATAAAAACTTGTTTCCTTACCCCTTCATCCCATCAGAACAGAGAAACCTTTTATGAAATAGAGCATAGATTTCATTGGCATGATTAATCCTCCCTCTAGTGCAGGCCACAAGTGGATAATTACTACACCAAATTATTTCACTAGATGGACAGAGGAAATTGCATTGAAAGGAGCAAATGAGAGTGTTGTCCTCAACTTTTATGATGACATTATTCATAGATTTGGCACTCCAAACTCCATCATTTCAGATAATGCATTAGCATTTACAGGCCTAAGAGTGACTAAATGGGCAGTCAAACATGGTGTTTATTTGAACACAAGTTCAAACTATTACCCTCAGGGAAATGGTTTGGCAAAATCAACTAATAAGAACTTGATTAGGATAATCAAGAAGACCCTACAAGATAACCGAAGAGATTGGCACACCAAATTGAAATCTTCCTTATGGTTAGATAGAATTACCCCAAAGAAGATCATTGGGAATTCTCCTTACATGTTAGTGTATGGAAGAGAAGCTAAGTTGTCCATTTCAACTGAATTGCCAGCCTTGGACTTAGCTACTTAGTATGTCTTCTTTGAAGAAGGAGATCCTTTGCAAATCAAGTATACTCAGATTATGGAATTAGAAGAACACAGAGATAAGTCCATGAAAGATATGGAATTCCATCAAATGCAAACTAAGAATTTTTTTGATAAAAGAGCCAGGTCCAGAAATTTCAAAGTTGGGGATGTGGTCCTCAAGTGGGATGAATTCAAGGCCAAGCCAAGCAAACATACTAAATTTGATTCCTTCTGGGGAGGTCCATTCATCATTACAGAATGTAAGGAGCATAATGCATTTAAGCTATCATCTCATGAAGGAAATCCCTTTCCCATTTCTGTGAATGGATTCCATTTGAAGCCTTGTTTCGAGGTTTGTCCTTCCTTGTAAATATTTGTGAATAAGTTTCCCTGTCTTCTGTTCCTACTTTCTAGGTTAATTTCTTAATTTTCAAGAAGTGCTCATGCACAGTTAGTAGTTCCTCCTCTTGGTTTCAATCTATTTCTGAGATTTTGTTTTTCTTAGAGGATGAATCTATGCTTAATGAATGTCAAAGGTCACTAGTCTAATGTCTAGCAAGCAGACATCCAACGGAAATCGCCAAGAATGCTACCCAAATTTTCCTCATCTGGTAAATTTTGGCTACAAGTGGAGTAAATGTGGCTCCCATGAGGGTAGAGCCCAGCTTGTGAGAAAGACCTAAAATTTGTTGGTCTTGGTTGTGTCCTATGCTATGTTTTCAGCCCTCTAGTCTATCTTATTCATGCAAAATAACCTAAGTATTGCAAACCCTATGCAAACTTGCATAGAAACCCTAGTTATTCTAAAATTATTCAATTTTTTCATTACCTTTTTGGATAACTTAAGTTCCCTTCAGACATGTGCGCAAATATAATACCCTTTGTCTCCTTGTCGCGGTAAGAAAAGGAATATTCTCCAAAGCTCAAGAGGCGTCCTGCACACCGTCGATCCAGATCACTCATATTCTTTATCTCACAGTTGTTGCTAAGTCTCTGAAAGAAATGATGACATTAGTAGAGATCATGAGACTTGGAGACTATCTATTCTATTTTTCCTTAGTCACTTAGTCTCCGTAAAATGGTGCGGCCAGTTAAAAAGTTCTCCCGACTTCGCGCTTGTCGTTGATCTTATATTATGATCCAACGATAGTCGGGTAATCTCTTGATATAACCCAGAGTCAAAAAATCATCTAGAGATCCCTTGACTAATGTGTTTTTCTAACCCGCAGATATAACATGAGTTTGAGCTAGGTAAGGTTAAGTTATTTCAGTCGATAAGTCTCGTGATAAACTCATGGCTAGACAAATCTTTATGAGACTTCAAGTTTACTTAGTCGGGTCATCACTAGATAAGGCCATGGTATGAGGAAAGGTCAGCTCAAAGTTAAAAACATGCAATGACAGTATGCCACATGTCTAATAGGCCCAATGTAGTTCAGATTGATCCCTTTAGTCTCCAAGTATCTAGATATATGAAAGGTTAAAGATAGGTTAAATAATTAGTCAAACAGCTAGCAGTGTCAGAGGTGATGAGGCAGTGGTAAACAAATGATAAAGTGGTACAGGGAAATAATTGGGCCTAGGTTCTATGCATTCAGTCAGGTGATCTCCTTATTGCAGCAGAATATTCTAATTTATCTAGCGATTAAGATACTTCCTTCAGTCGCTTAGTCTCCATAAGGAAAGGAATATGCCAAAAGTATTCAGAGACTTAGCGGCTATCATCGATGATAAAGGGGATCCAATGCTTGTTGCGTGGTCTTGTGATATAGCCAGGGTTAGTAGATAGATCGGGAAAATCAATGACAATATGAAAAATGAAACCAAAGGTGAGTACAGAGTTAGGGTACGAGTTAAATTCAGTCACCGGTTAAAAGGACAAGATCGACGGTCATGGTTTAAAGAGAAATCAATTTTAAATCTTGACCGTGGATGAGAATTTGTGCCACCTGTGACCGTTATTATTTAAATTCAAAGATATGAATATCTGATTATAGAACTCATGGTAGTGGCATAAGTTTTCAAGTTGCGGATAGAGAGATGGGTCGGGCCGACTTCTCAGAGCTGCATTAATAGAAAAGTAAAGATATTCAAAGGCATATCAGATCATTTCAGATATTTCACAATGCATTAATAAGTAGAATTGATAGAGTTAGGGTTTCTAATTATTTTATCGCATATGAATTGAAACTCTAATTTTAGGAATCAGATTGTCCCCTGAGCCTGCATGCTAGAGGGGTAGTGTACATAAGTTAGTTTCAAATATTTTTAGTAGAAGGAATTCTAGTTGATGAAAATTATATGTGGCATTTCTCTGCCCTCTGGTTTTCAGCAGTTGTAACTTTTTCATTGATATTCAGATATTGAGAGGTATTATGTGACATCTTTTCTGCCCTCATGTCTTCGTTTTCTGAATTTCTCTTATTGAATTAAGTATATTGAATGTTTTCATAGATATCTTAGGGTTCCTGAGCCTTCTTCCTTTCTGAAATTCATGTGTACTCTTGTGGATGATTTGATTTGAATGAGTTTTTGGATATTCTTCAATCCCTTGTAACTCTGTCTCATTCCTTTACCTAGTTGTAGAGGTGAATGTTTGTTTGCAGGTTGTAGTCTATGTCTAAATTTCTTAGGAAAGCTATTGTTTGTGAAATCTTTTTCTTGCCTTCAATATCCTCTTTCTATTTCAGACCTCTCTATGAAATATTTATGCAAACCTATTTAGAAAGTTGTGTTCTCCTAGACCTAAGTTTGTGTGCTGATCTCACTCATTGTGATGTGATTCATATCATTTTCAGTGTATCACCTAGTAGGATAGTTTTCTTATTCAGTTATTTCCCTTCCATGCATTCTTTCTATCCCTTTTCCCTCAAGAATTCACTTTTATGTTAAGAAGAAAATTTGGGTGATTATTCAAGAGGAACCAACCTAGAATCTGGAGGTCTCATTTCAGTTAGTAAAGGTCCCACAACCTAAAAATGATTCCCATGTTATACTAGATTATCACGACTACGAGAGCTTGACCTAGGGTAAAAAATTTAGTGTATAACAGTTACATTAGGAGAGATTGATGAACTTCAACTGTTATATTTAATATTGTATTAGTAATAATATAGTGTGATAATTTAGTGTGTTGGCATCAATGCCAAGGGGATTGATTGATGAGATGTAACTGATTGAATGTTTGAAGATGTTAATTTGATCATCAAAATGTAGAAAGATAATGCAAGACATTTAATCAATTAATGGATTGCATTATCATTGATGTCAACTTAATATAATCTAATCGGTTATACTCAAAGTGTCAAAGACTTTAGAGAATCAGAGAGATAAAGATTATGCTTTCAGTAATGCATAAAAGACCAACATTCACTAAGTGACTTCAAACACCGATGGCTAGTGGAAACCAAAGGACAGAGAAAACCAAAAGCAAAGTCACAGTGATGCCTGAGCAAAGAAATCGATGAGCATTACCAACGAGAAGAATCATAAGCATTACCAATGGTCAGAATTATAGTGTTAACTGACGAACAGACAAGACTGAAGGAAAGACAACCCTGATGGACAGACAACACTGACGAAGAATCCCGAGGAGAAATGGAGTGTTGACCAAAGTTATCAAAGAGTTAAAACACCAAAGTTAACTGGAGTTTAGAAATGACAAAATACTTAGCTAGTAGAGCTAAAGATAGACTTAACTAGTTGTTGACATTTTTTTAATCGACAAGTTAAAGCCAGAGATAAGTAAAATATTTAGAGTTGTTTTATCTATTTGGCAAGAATATTTCTACAAAATAAAATATGACTTATTCTTTAAATCAAGATTGGCTTAGATTGCGGATCACGCCAAGAACAAGAAAATCAAGAAGTGAGAAATGGTGATATCATGTCTATAAAAGAGAACTTAATTCATTATGAATTAAGGGGAGTGAGTGAAAAATAAGATGCTAAAGAGAAACTGATGAAGAAAAAATTCATATAGTACTGATCAATCAAGATAAGGAAAGAGCTAAAGATTTCTGTGGACACCGAACAACAAAGAATTATAGCATCATTGAGCAGAAAGAAGTGGAGAAAAGGTATTGAAAATATATATTGATCAGAATGGTTTAATGAGCTTACAATAGATCATTTACTGTTTCATTTTAACCATTGATTCATAAAGTCTCTTAACTGAGTAGGACTTAACAATCCTTTCTATATCGAGATACATCCCAAGGAGTATCAAAAAGTTTGATCATGAAGATAGCATGAGATGCCAGATACCATTTGACAAAATACACTAGGTTTGGTCATAGAAGGTAGCATAGGGATGCCCAATATCAAGTAACAAACTAATATTTTAAATCCTCTAACAAGGTCACACCTAACATTGTGTTTGTAACCTTTAACAGGGTTGGCTCTTCACCGAGCTCACTTCAAAAGAGTGAAATTTTTGGGTTACTGGTCCCAAGTGGTTTTTCCCTTAACAGGGTTTCCACGTTAAAAATCCATGTGTCAATGTGTTTATGAGTTATTACTTTAGTGTTTTGCATTACACATAACTAATCTGGATTGATCAGTATACACTAAGAAATTTACTATTTTTCAGTAAATGAAAGACTGTTATTCGGTAAACATTAAGAATAAGGTTTAACAAAGTACTCCGAGTAGTAGTTATTTGATAAGTATATTTGAAGGCATACATCTTGTAGGAATAAAGATAACTGGAGGCTTAATATTGTGGTACTAAGTTTTTGGGTTGATTAATTGGAATATTTTTGAGGCCACTGATTCACCCCCCCCCCCCAATTATTCTAACAAATACAACTCTTGGGTCTCCATTTCAGGTCATCGTAGCTTTCTGTTTATTTTCAGTTAGTCTATCNTTTTGGGTTGATTAATTGGAATATTTTTGAGGCCACTGATTCCCCCCCCCCCCCCAATTATTCTAACAAATACAACTCTTGGGTCTCCATTTCAGGTCATCGTAGCTTTCTGTTTATTTTCAGTTAGTCTATCTTTTCCAAAATTCTCTATATTTTCTTATTTAGCCTTCTATTGTACATCACCTTACCATTATCATATCATCTCTTTCATCCATTCAAATCAGTGAAAGATCATTGAGTCACTTAGAGCTTAAGCCCTACTTGAGCCTATTGAGACACTTCTGATTGCACAATAGGAAAGGGGGAGAAATCCACATTACACATAGCCTACCCTTTATTTTCTTATTGTACAGGTTTTAAAATAGCTACCAAAAATATTCTACAATAGAAAAAAATGACTCCTAAACAAAAAGTCCTTATGTAGTCATTACCTCTCCTAATGAATGCCCTCTCCACCTCAATAGGGATAGTAGAGGAAAAACCCACCAGAAATAAGAACCATACTTGATCCAACCCTCTATACAAGCAGCCAAAGATAAAAAAAGATCACATAAATTAGCTTCCAACCTCTCCCACAAAATAAAAACTCTACCTCCATAGAGGATTCCACCACCTCAATAATAACCCCAAAAGAGGAAGAAAGAAGAAGAATGGTACAAACCCTAGCCTTAGCTCCAAGAAAATTCCCCACCTCAATAGGAGAAGACTCCACCTCCATAAAAACCAAATAGAAATGGACCAAGGGAAGAACAACATGAGACCTCTTGAGAAAGAATAAAAAAATAAAATAATAGGCTCCAACAAGGGGGAGCATAACCCAAAAATAGAAGCAACCACCTCCACATCCAAGTAAATTTGAAGGGATGATTGAAGAGAAAATAGGCATTCACTAGAGAAGGGAGAACATAGAGGCATACGTAGGGCCTGGCGTGAGAAATGAGCTCCTCCATATCATTCACCTTAGGAAAAAAAGAATAAAGAAAAAGACCTCCTTAATGTCACCTTTTGAATAAACAATAGTTACACCAAAAAATCACAAATTACTAAAAAAAGTACAACCCACAATCCAAAGAAAACCATCACCTAGAAAAAACTACAATGTTGTACAAGTCATGAAAAAAACCTTAATAGAACAACCCATTTGAGGGCCACCATAACAAAAAACACCCACAGGGTTGGGAAAACCTTTCCCATTGCAACCTAAGGAAATAAACTAAAAATCAATAAAAGAGAGGAAAAACCTCCCACACTCTAGGAAATGCTCAACCATAAAAATAGGAACTCTGCAAAAGACCGATGCGCAACAAGGGGCAGAGAAAGAACCTACACCACCTCCAGAAAGACAAAAAACTACCTTAGAAGCCAAATATTTAGCAATCCTAACAATCAAAGAAACAATAGGCTCATAAGTTGTAGAGCCTTTTATGCAACCTCTCCTGTCATTGCACTCCAGAATAAGGGAGAAAGTAGGACATTCTATAATGGGAAGGGAATGCACCAACTAGAGAATAAAAAAGACATCAAGCCCTCATCCACTAACATGAACCTCTCGATAGTAAAATCCACAATAGTGAGAGGTGACAACCCCTACCAAAGAAAAAAAATCACCCCCATCCCCATTTTCATCATAAAAATGTTGCTTTGATACTATAGTGTCCACTCCAATGTGCGCTAGCATGTTACCAAATTAATAATTATTTTGATTGAACAAGACTAATATGCAGTAGTAATAAGAATTGGCTCTAATAAAATAGTAACTATATTAACAAAGTAACAATAAAAATTTATAAATGTGTACAATGGTCAGTAACCAAGATGAGGATTAATAAAACAAAGATAACCACTTTAAGAGAGGTGATTAATAAACCAAGGTAGTAATGAATAGTTGTAATTATCAGTTATAACAAATCGTTACATTCATATTGGAAGGAGTATTTATAGTGGTTGTGATTGGTTTAGTAGGGGGTTTTGAAAACAAATTCATTGCCTTTCTCATGTAGAAGATCAAGTGTAGGTCATCCATATTTTAAGACGAAGTGGTATGTTGTGTGAAAAAGATGGGGGATGGATATACTACGATCTGTTCAATGATTTACTTTATCAAAGTTCACAAGTTTGAAGGAAAGTGTAGAATTTTGTATATGTTCCTGCAAGTATTTATATCTAGAGAGAAGAAAGAAGCAATAATTTCATAATAGAACAATAAAAATAGAGCTTCTCATAATAAAATTCTATTAATCTCACATTCCATAGTTGCAAAGCATGTAGATTTATACAAAGTTAACCACCACATAAAATAAGATTTTGCGGTGAATAAGAAATCTAGCTACCGTAAACATTATCATTACAGTTAAGGAAGAGGTATAAACCTAAAGTAAATATAATAAATATTTATTCATCTTATTGCATGACAAAGGAGATCCAAAAATTATGGAGATAGCAGACAACAGAAGAGACTGCGGCTAGATCTGAAATTTACAGAGGTAAAAAAAACAATTTATTATGCTAACACCCCCTTAATCCTAACTAAAGAAAAATGAAAAACCAGTAGGAACAAATGTTCGAATGAGGGAACATTGAGAAGCGGGGGTTGAATTAGTGTTCTACAATTTTTCTACCTTATTAAACTAATCTACAAACCACTTAGCATAGAGAATGAAAATTAATAAGCATGAAAAAAAACCATACCACCACAACACAAGAATTGTTATCATGGAAACCCTATTAGGGGAAAAACCATGGTGGGGATGGTACCCACAAGATAATAATCTGCATAATAATGTCTTGCAATGTTTGGGAATGCACATGCATTTAGGATCACTATCTAGAGCACACTGCTCATTTACAATAAGGGCTACAACCCTGTAGAAAAGGCTCACTACATTATAAGATCACTACAATGAACATACGAAGTATTGAACTGCTAAATTAGCATATACTAATTCCTATATAGAGTTCCACATAAGTAAAAAACATAGATATGATATACTTTATCTTTGATTTCCATGTATCTCTATTTTTCGCTAATCATAAATTCAAATCTCAATTCTCTAAACAAAATCCTTCACATAATCACCTTTTGTACTTCTCACATACATACACTATGTTTTCTAACCCTAAAAAATCCATCTTATAGGTGCACAACCAAAAATTTGATCACATCATCTTGACTCAAAAATGTTCTAAGAAAATATAAACTGTGTTGACCAAGTCGGCCAAATTCAAATTCAAAAATCAATTCGAACAAAAATAATCATGCACATGCCTCTATATATGTTGGATCCACCATTATAACCTTAAATTTATCAGCACAAATTATTTACCACATCTACAAAATGAACTTACCAACACAAGTTGGTTTCTCTGACTGGTAAACATAATATTGATTCTTAGATCCATCTAACTTTCACACCCAGTAACACCGAACCTCCAAAATATGGAAAAATCATATACAGACATCCAAAATACTTCCTTGACATTCACAACCAAAGATGTGAACCTAGAATATTTCACCAAACTAAATACCTTATACTAGTAAAACACTTTGTTCTTCATTACCAGACTTAACCAAATTACCACTTTGACTTACTGGGGACCTTCCTACTGCAATGTGGATGTGTAAATTGAATTTAGTTGTCATTAATGACAACACCAAAGTATCTATGTAGTATCTCTTTACAAAAACAAAACCCCCCCTCAAAATTAACACTAACTCTACATGTCAACTATTATGATGTAGTGTTTTTCACCCCAAGAAGGATGCGTAGAAAGTGAAATGCAAGAGATGATATATCCCTCCACAATATGTAGTCAATGGTAGATGCGTGAAATTAGACGTAGAAGATGGTCCACGATCTTTGAAAAAAAATCTTCTCCTTAGGAATAAACAAAACCAAAGATGTATGAATAAATTCTCTCCAATCCCAAAAATAATATGTAGGAAGAAAACTCAAATGAATGATGTCTTTGAAAATTGCTCCATAAACTCCGTGTTGATCTTGAAACTTATCATAATCAAATCAGGCACTGGTGAATATGACAATCTAGAAGCTCTTAAAAATTTATGTAGAGCATAATCAAAAGAATCATGTATCTCCTCAGAAGGCAAATAGATCTTTTTCAAATATTGGGCCAAAGTATCAAACTTTGAGGAATGATAATGTAGAGAATGAAGAAGAGGGTCAAAAGGTTCCCTGACAACAACTGAAGAAGAATCACCTTCATCAAAGAGAAGATTTATGAAATCAATATTGTCATCTAGATCTGAAATAAGGTATTATACAAACAAAAATGAGATGTCTAATAGAAATTGATCCCAATGAACTAAATATAGAAGATATAAATGATCCGATTGCAAAGAATCATTGGAAACTTTCAATGAAGTATCTCTAAACTCTAAAGAAACAATAGGTGCATATGGTTATTAATAAACTGATCATCCAAGAAGGATGTGTCCAAACAAGATGGGGAAATATAAATATTGGTATCATCTATAGAAGCCTGGCTATCCAAGGAAACGTCACTTTTAGACGAAGAATCAATGTTTTCATATAATTGTCAAATCATGGTCCAAGTAATGAAAGGTCACTTAGTGTTTTCTATGTGATGTAGAGTATCCTCTAAAAAATTAATGCATATTAATCCATAGACCATGTTATTATTATTCAACCATGTGTTTTTCTATTCACAATCCCTTGGCTTAGGAACATATCCATTGAGATAGGGTAGTAGATCATGCTCAATGTAGTGATTCTTTATCCCTTCTTTCCAGTATAAATAGTTCCTTGAGGTTAGCTTGAAAATAGAAGGATGAAAGTGATTACCAAACATGATTAACCCCCCCCCCCATAAATGGAACTTTATCTCAGTTCATCATTACAAAAAACACATTAGAGACAACCCCCAAACTAGTGTAAAAATCATTCTATCTAATAACTCTAGTCTACAATGCCTGCAAAGAAAATTGATGCTCCTTCTTCCTAGAAACTGTGTGCTCTAATACCATGTAGAATTTTGCAGAGGTTCCTGCAAATATTTAGATCTAGAAAGAAGAAAGAAGCAAGACTTGCATAATAGAACAAGAAAAATAGAGATGCTCATAATGAAATTTTATTAATCTCACATTCCATAGTTCTAAAGCATGTAGATTTATACAAAGTTAAACCCTACATAAAATAAGAGTTTGCGGTGAATAATAAATCCAACTACCGTAAACATTGTCATTACAATGAAGGAAGAGGAAAAAACCTAATGAAAACCTAAGAAATCCTTAGCTTATTGCATGAAAAAGGAGATCTAAAAATCAAAGAGATAGCAGAAAACTGAAGAGATTTTGGTTAGATCCAAAATTTATGAAGGTACAAAAACAAGTTGTTATGCTAACAGAAAGATTACTTCCTCTCAAAAAGGAGATCCATTCTGGGTAAATTTTTTGCAACCTATGGGTTACAAACAAATCAAGTGCTCAATTACTTGGAACCAATGGTTGTGATGATGGTCCTTGGATTATAGCATACATCAGAGATGGAAAATATAAATTATATTTGGAAGCATATGACCCTCTGTCTTTTGTTCTTGGTTTAAGACTCATGCATCCTTAGACAATTGTACATATATATGTAAGACCCTTTAGTCTCTGATTTTCTTTTGTTGTGTGTTATTTTGTTTAGACTCTTTCAATGTTGGTACTATTTTGTTTAAATCCCTATCAACTCATTCATGTAATAAGACTACCAATGCAAGTATAAATCATAAACATATTTATTGGATTGAAATTTAATTAGTTTTCCTTTACTTCATACAAATAGGTACTTTCTAGCAAGAAATAAAGTATATACTATCTCCATCTATTCGATTGAAATCTGTTAAGGAATCTAGTCTATAACTGGTGTCTTGGATTTGTTCCAAATTATCAACTTAAGTTTACTGTTGCACTTCATAATCATGGATTCCCTATGCTAGAGGTTGAATGGTCTACGTCAATTCATCCATTTTTTTCTCTTTAAACTACACAACATGATCACTTCCCTAATAAATTTTTAAGTTTTATTTGGGTACCCTATTCCACATAGTAGTTAGGGCTAACCCCCATACCAAATTAAATACCAAGTTATCAAACATTGCTTCCACTCCTTAAGAATATAATGAGTAATGAGACCATATTGAATCATTGTAAATTTAGTTTTACTATTAGTCACTTGGGATCTTCAAACATAAGAATACAAATAAAAATAATTTAATTTATTCAACTATGTATCTTCTCTTTTTAAGAATCGTGGTGAATACTAGGGAAATAGTTATGATAGGTCTCATTCATGGCTCAAATGATCAAGAAGAATAATTTGATCAAATCATAAGAATGCTTTTTGAAACAAGGGAATGCAAGAGCGTGTTAGAGCAAAACAAATGTATATTGAGAGCTAACTTGGACGCAAGTATAAGATAAAATCAAGATAAATCACTTACTTAAGATGATATGGACAAAATTTTAAATATCAATATGGATGTTAGGAAATAAGATGTACATATGTCTATTCATAAGAGGGAAATGTTTGAGATTTAATTTGAAAATGATTTAAAGAATTTTTTCCCTCCCAAGTTCTTAGTAAGTTTTTGAATAACAAATCTAAGAAATAAATTCTCAAAATGGATAAATATTTTTATCTTTGTAACTTTTGTATATGATACAAAAGTTGTGTGTGAATCAAATCAACTTAGAGATGAAGTGGCTAATTTATCAAGTAGCCAAATATTTATAAGTTAGATAACTCTAGAGAACATCACTTAGGAATAACTTTTTATGACATTCTTAATAAAATGGTTACCCCAACTTTACTACAATGATAAGTTAAATGAGTTTTAAACCTTGGGTCGAAGTAGCATTTTAGAATTAGGTAAATTTTATGAAACCATGATTCTTGTGTTTCAAAAATCACATAAGCAAGATAAATAGATGAAAACCTTAACTCAACTTAATGAAAGTATTAATGGGCTCAAGAAATAAAAAAATATAATCTAAAAGAAAGAAACATAATGTCATGTTACATCATTTGAGAGGATGATCTCAAAGAAAGAATAATAATTTCTTAAATAAGTATTTGGTGCTATAAATAAGTATTGAAAAAAAAATGACATAGAAAAGATTGATATTCATAAAAATACAGAAAGGGTGGTGATAAAAAAGAGTCTAACAAATAAATGTCATATATGTAAAGGAAACTATTATAATGAACAATTCTCACAAAATAATGTTGATTCTAGTTTGGTTTATTATCAGTAAAAGGGTCAACAAACTCTATATAGGATTTCTGATGTACTTGTCAATAGGTATCTATATTTCAAAAACACTCTTGTACAAGCATTGGTTATGATTTATCATTTTCCAATCTATATCTATATTTCAAAAACACTCTTGTACAAGCAATGGTTATGATTTATCATTTTCCAATCTATATACAAGTAGGTGTTAAATTGTTCTCATGAGTTAGAGAATTTATATAAATTCTTGTTTTATGGCTGATCCATGCAAAGTAAAACATAGAAACTAAATTCAATAGTAAGTTAATCACTTTCTTATTTACTAGTGAACTTGAAATTACTAGTTCACAATAGAAGTTAACCTTCATGTTTACCCTTTAGGATCATATAATGTAAATTTGAAAATAAATTGGTTGGGAAAGCATAAAAAAAAGGTTAATTGTTTTGAAAGCTTTGTGAATTACTTAGATGACATGGGTTATTCAAGAAGAAATTTTATTTCTATAATTGAAAAATATCAAAAGAACCTTTGTCCATAAGTATAGATGGTTTGGGTAATGAAATAGAATATACACTTGCACATCACCCTATATTACAAATATGTTAGTGATCTATTTCCATATTATTAGTTTTGCATACCAAAAAGGAAAGAAATTGATTTCTTGATTTATTTGTTTCCTAGGGAAAATCCATAATCAAGGGCATGATATTGCATGAATACTATAGAACTAATTAAGTTAAGAATGTAGTTGTAAGAAATTTTTACCAAATGGGTGACACAATCTAATATGTCTCCTTAAGAAGCGCCAATTTTCTATGAAAAATATAGTGCTACACTAAGATTGTGTATTGATTGTAAAACATTGAACAATATAATGATTAAAATACGATATCTCTTAACTCACATCAATGATATTTTGACCGAATGTGGAGGCCTACTATTTTCTCCATGATAAATTTAAGATCAAACTACCTTAGCAATAAATTAGAGAGCAAGATGATTCAAATAAAACTTTTAGAACTTGTTGTGATCATTAAAACATTATTGTTGTATTATTTGGAATTATGAATACACTAGTCATATTTATGTATATTTCAAATAGTGTGTTTAAGGATTACTTGAAAAGTTTTATTTTTCTATTCTTAAATCATATGTTTATTATCTAAGGATAAAGAAGAGAATGTTAAGCATTTTAGGTTGTGTATGTAATGATTAAGGAAATAATTTAGCTATATGAAAATTTTAAAAAGTGTTCTTTCTGCAAGCATCAAATACATTATTTAGAGAAGATCATAGATTTGAAAAAGGTATTCATGTAGATCATGCTAAAATAAAGTAAATTGGAATGCTCCCAAAAATATGGATTAGGTGAATATTTATGGAATTTGTTAGATACTAAAGAAGAAATATGGAAATATTTTATAGAGTAGTAAATTCATTTACATCTATTAAAATGAAGAAAATCTAACTAGAATTGTACAATATGAAAAGGAAGGCAATGTAAAGCGTAGATCACTCATTTTCTCTATTGCACAATCGGAAGGAAGATGTCCCAATAGGCTCAAGCTTGACCTAAGCACTAAATAGGTCTATGGTCATTCACAATAATGAATATGGAAAGTTGGATAGGAAGGAAAATGATATGAATATGTAGAATAGTAGGCTAATTGAGAAAATGAGGATAAATTCAAGAAATACACACTGACAAAGAACAACATGCAACCTATAATGACCTAAAACATAAACTAGATAGAAGAACTAACCTATGGTATGAATATGAGCTGAGAATATAGGGAACAGAATGGTCTGGATGTTTTTTTCTTAGGAACAAAACATTTTTTTACGTTTTGTTCCCTCTGTTTTGGTTGAAACTTTCATGGATGTTCCTTCTGATCCTAAACTTCCTAGAATAACTTGGACAGTTGTGTCACCTATTCCTACACAAAGAAAAATGGTGAAGAAGGTTGGATAAAGGGGTCTAGCTTAGTCAAACTCCTATTTAGAATCAACCTTGCAATGACATAAAAGAAATGAAAGTGTGCTATCATATAGAAAAGGCTTGATCTAAAAGATGAAGTATATCATACCTTGGAAATGTAAATGCTTCTTTGAATGTGATCAAATATGTTGATGCAATAGCTTTGAATTAACACAAAACCCAAAAGGAAATCATGAAAGACAAAACCTTATGTAGTGGATGTTGTAATTTTTCACAATACTTGATTGAGATAGAAGAAATAAGACTTGAATGAAGAGGTACGTGTATCTCCTTCCTTGATAGAACACTCCTTTTCTTGGCCTTGAATGAGGGAAAGAGCTATATCCATGGAGAAGAATACCTTGAATGCTTGAATATACTTGAGAGTTCGCCTATATCTTCAAATCATAAACTTCTTATTGATGCTTGATAATGGATACTAGAATGAAGAGAGACATGACATTTAATACCTCTCTCAACATCTCATGGGTTAATGTTAGAACTATTGAGTTATTTCTGACATTGATTGACACTGATGTCAAAACCTTCATACCGACATTTGGTCATTTGCAGTTTTGAATATATGCATCAGATGTTTATTGGTTATGTAACAAAGGTTTTGGTTATGGGTAGTTTTAATGATGTGTAGCAGGTATACTTGGTTATACTCATGTTCTATATGTTTTGGAACACTTGTATGTTTTTGGTGATCAGTTTTTGCATGTTGGTTTTCTGGTTACTTTATGCTTGCAATGTTCTTCCAGTTGCTTTTGTCAGCTGGACAATGGTGATGTTCATCATATTAGTTTTATTTGAACCTAGCTGTCCTATTTCACCTATCGGCTGGTTCAGATATTTTGGTAATCAAGACATGCTCTTAGTTGTGGCATTCCTACAATATCATTAAAATGTAACATGCAGTGTAAACATCTTATGTACTACCTATATTTGGTCCTGGTGTAGTGTGGTATAATGTATAATGTTTTCTTAGGTGTTTCCTAGATTTAGGACCTATTGTAATGGATTTAATATAATTATAAAAAAAATTCTGGGTCATCACACACGTTTGGTGTGGCCAACATATGTATGGTCGAGTATTCATATAAACAAAGGGGAAACTTTCTTTTTATTTTTTGTGTGATTAGGTGAAATATGATGGTGTAGTGCAAAGAATTGTGAGTTACCAAAGGAGAAATGGTACAAAATTGTGATGTTGTTGTATATAAGTAGAAGTTTGTATGGAAGACTACTAAAGATCAAGAAATGTCTTTCATACTGAGTTACAATGGATATGACAGTTACATACACAGGGAAGATGGACATCCAGATCTATTGATGGTAACAAAAATAAGCTTAATTTTTGAACTATTTCATGCATAGTTAGATGCAATTTTATCAGTTCATCCTTTGTCAGTGATATATGTATTGTAGTGAGTCGTATTATTGTGTATGGGTAGTTATCCCAATCAGTAGTGAGCACAACCAATAGTGAGACTTTGTAAAAATTACCTTAATTGGTGTCACCCTAACAAGTGTTCATTTCATGTGAATTAGTTTCTCTATGGTTTTTCCTAGTTTGGGCTTCTATGTAAATCCTATTGTTCTTTGCATCGTTATTTCAGTTCTATTATGTTAAAATCTATCCTGTATATTTAATGTGGTTGACCAATAGATCAAAATTTTATATTGTTGTTGTTTATGTGTTTACTATCAAAGTAAAAGTTTTATAAATTGTGTGGGAATAACTTATTCACCCTCCTCTTAGTTATTCATCCTATTCAATAATTGGTATCAGATCCTGGTCCCTTGTAGATTAAGCTTAATCACTTGAGGGAGATATTGGATGTTTGAACAGATGGAAGGAGGATACTACGCTGAAGAAGATTGGAAAACCATGATGAGTGAAAATTGAAGGTACCGAAACATAAAATGAAGAGCTACAAGAGAACCTGAAGGAAGAAAATGCATGTATCAAAACTTTGAGAGATAAAATCAGGAAATTCAAAGAAAGGCATAAAGAAGTCAATCAGGAATTGAAGAAGTAAAAGGACAAAGTTGTAGATCTGGAAAGTTAACTGAAGGAATCCAAGGAAAGGGTAGCAGACTTGGAAAAGCAGCTAGATGGAAAGATACATTCTGAGGAATTTATTAGAGATGGATTAAGGAATAAGATGAAGAGTACTTGGATATCCAAAGAAGAACTGGAAGTTGCAATGGAAGAATGGAAAGAATATGAAGAAAAATTCAAGGAGATTATCAAGAAAAGTTCAAAACAAAATGAGAAAATGGAGATAGAATTAAAAAGGATGAGAGATGAATAAAAAGTGTGTGGAAGAAGTATTATTTTGGATCATTTATTAGACATGTAGAAAATTCACACAAATAAGGAAGGATAAGGGTTTCTTGGTAAATTCTCAAATCAGAAGGACAAAGGCAAAGAGAAGGAAATTGAAGAAGATGCAAAGGGTGAAGTAAAAAGAAAGGTCAGAAATCATAATACATCTATAAGAAGACCTCTCGTAGGACAATCAAATGCTCAAAGGTACTTATATTTTAATGGTTGTCACTATATTTGCAAGAATTTTTGTCATAAAGCAGTTGATTGCAAGATGAAAAAGGATCAGAAGGTTCAATGCTTTAATTGTCATAACTTTGGCCATAAGGAAAATGAATGTAAGAACAAAGTTTCAAATCAGGATAAGAAGAATGATATCTTTCATGAGAATTTTTACTTATGTCACAACTATGGTCAAAAGGCTAGTCAGTACAGACCTAAGATTCATTCGGTGGGATCTGATAAAAGAAATGTTAATTGTTTCAAGTGTGGATGGAATGGTCATTATTCTAAATCATATAGATCTGGTGGTGCTTCAATAAATACTAAAAGTGGAAATAATGTTTCACTTGAATCTAAAAAGATAAATGTGACATGGAAGAAGAAAGATGTTACTGATGTGGGGAGTCTTTTGGTAGTGGATCCCAGTACTAGCTCTTCCTACAACTAAGCCAAATGCATTAGCTCATGGGGAGTTCTAACATGCAAAATCATTCATTTCCCCTGCTCCAAATCATTACCGGGTGCAAGTGGATTGTTTGTGGTAGGAATTATAAGAGTATTAATGATGAAATGATGTTTTGGTGGATTACGCCAGCGATATTTAAACTTCAATGGGAAAATCATTTGTGTTATTTCATGGATTTAAAGGTGAAAATTTTGAATCATTTGGCATTGTAGAACCAAGAGAAAAAATGAAAATTGCAAAGAACTCAAGAAATAATATTTGTGAAGAGATCATGGCACCTAAATTGGTTATATGTGGTGTCGGCATGTCTGCGTTAAAGAAAATGAAGAAAGTTGAGCTGAAGGATTTTGATCGTAGCCACATTATGCAAATGGAATCTGGGTTACCCATGGATTATTTGCAAAAAGTTAGTAATCTTGGACTCGACATCTGGGGATAATTTCCATCGTATGGTGACAGAAATTTCATCCTATTTGTGTTCAACTGGTTTCATGGTGAAACCCTGATGTTGGACAAGCCATACATCATAATGAAGGAAGTAATTGAGGTAATTATTAGATTGTGCAATGTTGGTGAGTTGTTTGGGAAGAATTATGTTAGCTATTAGGAAGTGGAATCTCTAACAGTGATTTACAAGGATCAGTGTGCATTTCTCATCAATACTCTTAAGGATTCGATTATAAGGTATATTGTGTACGATATTCCGTATAAGAGACAATTTCAAAATCATGATGGTTCAACTTTTGCTTTATATGTGTATATGTCACATAAGATTGTGAAGGAGAATGTGCAAATGGATCTATGCAAAATGTTGTTAGCTAATTTTATGGAGAATATAAATATGTCAGTTGAGAGTGGATATGGTTTCAGTTTTGGATCTCTAGTTATGTGTTTGGTCTTTTACTTCATGAGATCTTTGCCTGGCAATAAAAGTGTTGTATGGAGGACCTATATTCCAGTTGATAAGAAAATTTTCAAGTATTTGAACATGTTGGAGAATAAGATTGATGCCTATAAGACATATTTACTGTCTCTACAAGAAGACATTAGTTCTAGTCTTGTTGTTGTTGGTGCTTTACCAGCAATTCATGGTTAGGAAGGTTCCTCGTCTAGTCAGAAGAGACTTGAAGAAGAAGTTGGTAGTTCATTTCCTAAACAAAAGAAAAGAAATATATATGACAGAGGAAAACAAATAGTTACTATTTTAAAGGATGATGAAGAAGAATAAGTTGAGGAAGAAAGTGTGGTAGAAGATAAAATTGTTTTTTCTCTGATAAAATCTAAGTGTGTGGATTCTGATTTTGTAAAAACTTTATTGAAGAATGATGAGTATGAGAAGATTGATAACGTGTGGACCGATTTCTCATTGGTGGACAATAATTTGGTGACAGAATTGTTGACTGATCACTTGATTGGTAAAAAGGTTATGGTATCAAGTGTGTCTTGTATGATACCAGTTGAGTTTGTAATGAGTGTTCAGATTGAGTTGTTGTCGTTTGGTGCATATTACCGTAAAGAGGATATATTTATATTGAATAAATATGACAATGAAAAGTAGATACTTGCAAGGATTATTGGTGAAATGAAGGTATGTTTGAAGGATATTATAGACATATATATGTACTATCTTCGGTGGCCTGTAGTTGTTGATAATTTTAGAGGTTAGAGTGATGTGATAGAGACAAAGTTGAATGAAATTGGAAAGATGTATGATATCTTCAAAGACAGAGACGGGAAAAAGAGAATCAGAGTCAGTGAACTTTGGGCAGAGTTGTTGCTACAATAAAGGTAGAGAGAAAATTTGATCAAGACCTTCTAGCTAGTGAAGGATATAATTGAGGTCAAATTAGATTTTATGAAATCCTAACTGATGCAGAAGATTATGAGTGGTGGCTTCGGTCTCCAAATTTTTTTACAAATTGGTGGAGCTTGACAGTATGTGTTCTCGAATGGAGGCATCTATTACTGATTGGAAGAAGGGGCTTCCAATTTTGAAGAAAATGTATAAGAAATTATTTATGTTAAATTCATTGTATTTATTTGAATTTCTTTGTTTTAGTATTGTTGGCCATTTTCCATTGTGGCGAAAAGGGGGAGAAGAAAAGAAAAACAAATGTTGCATCTATTCAGGGGGAGAATTTATGTTTTTTATGTTTTCCCATCAATTCTAAAGGGGGATATTGTTATACCTATTGATTTATTGTTGGCATTGATTGGCGTTGATGTCAAAACCTTCATACCAACATCCTGGTGGTATCGATTAGTTGTTGACATTTTTGGATATATGCATTAGATGTTTGTCGATTATGTTATAGAGGTTTCAGCTATGGATAGTTATGTTGATGTGTGGAAAGTGTATTTGGCTATACTCATGGTCTACATGTTTTGGTACACATATATTTTTGGTGATCATTTTTTGTATGTCTATTTTATGGTGATTGTTATGCTTGCAAAGTTCTTCCAATTGCTTATGTCAGCTAGACAATGGTGTATTCATCATATTATTTTTATCTGGACCTTCTCTATTATGTTTCACTTACCAATTAGTTCATATTTTTTGGTAATCAATAAATGGTATTGGTTGTGGTGTTCCTATAATATCAATAAATGTAATGTACAGTGAAAACATCTTCTGTACGACCTATATTTGTTCCTAGTGTAGCATGGTATAATGTTTTCTTAGGTGTGTGCTATATTTAGGACATATGATAATGCATTTACTATAATTTTAATATATTTTTGGGGCCATCAAACACATTTGGTGTGGCTGACATATGTATGAGCATATATTCATGCAAATAAAGGAGAAACTTTATTTTTGTTTTTGTGTGTGGCTGGGTGAAAAGTGATGGTGTAGTACAAACAAGTACAAGTTACCAAAGAAGAAATAGTACAAACTTGTGACAGTGTTGTATATGAACAAAATTTTGTAAGGTAAATTTATAAATATCAAGAAGTGGCTTGCATACCAAGTTACCGTGGATCTAACAGTTACATACATAAAGAAGATTGGCATTTAGATATACTAGTGGTAATAAAATTGATCTTGATTGTTGAATTTTTTCATGCATAGTTATATGAAATTTTATTAGTTCATCCTTTTTCAATGATATATGTATTGATAGTGAGCCTTATTCATTTGTATGGGTACTGTGCTCGGTTGGCAGTGATCCAATCGATAGTGAGCCAACCTACAGTGAGCACAACTAGCAATGACCCCTTGTAAATGTTAGGAATAAGGTGTCTCAACCTTGTATGTTTCTTTACATTTGATATTTTCCAAATGTCGGCACTTTGGACAATGTGTAAGGTAATCATGACTGAAATGGTTATGATGGTTTCCTATGACGGTCATTAATATTTGTAAGAGCTAATTGTGGAAGTTTTGATGATGGGTGAAGACATGCAAGACATGTGGCAACTAATCAGTTGAGTACTATACACTCTTCTGCAATCGTAAAAAAAAATTTGGGTTCCTATTTTCTTAGAGAATGGTAAAACCCTAATATGGTTGCCTTTGGAAGTTTCCCTAAAAAGGGAAGTGCAAGATATAAGCATTTTTTAGGGTTGCAAATCTGGGAGAAGTTAGTGTATTGTTGGAACATTTTTATGATGCCAATTTTGTCAAGTGTCGATTATCTCCTAAAAGAACTTGCATTGCAAGTGTATTGTAAACAGCACTAGTTTTGATTAAAACATTGTGCAAGTTTTGGAGTGCTGGGGTTTTTTTACCGAAAGGTTTTCCCCGGGGTAAATAATTGTGTCATTCTCATTTTTCTATGTATTCATGTTGTTGTATTATCATTTTGTAATTGCTAACGGTTAAATATGAATTTGCACGATCCTCTTTTGAGGAGTTTAGTGTAGGGAACTATTTTCTGCACACTTAGTTTCCTTTCAGTTGGTATCAGAGCCTGGCCAGTTTTGGTTCTATTTGTTAGGGTACAGGTTTTTTGAGATAATCTCCAGTTCAGTGGGAGTATTGTTGCAAAGTATTCATAACCTTATTGCAGGAAGAGATGGCAGGTTCTTCATACAGTAGAATGGAGGTGGAAAATTTTAATGGCACAAACTTTGAGTTGTGAAAACTCAAGATGGAAGACATGCTCGTAGACCGTGATGTATGGGAGGCGGTTGATAATGATATCAAACTAGTAAACATGCCTCAAGGAGATTGGGATCTCAAGGATTGGAAAGCTAAGGGTCTCATTAGACTCTGTCTAGCAGATTTTGTTCTCCTGAATATTCTCGATGAGAAGACTGCAAACAAATTGTGGACACGGCTTGGGTCTCTGTAAGAGGCTAAGTCCTTGGTGAACAGATTGTTCCTAAGAAAGAAGTTGTATTCTTTGAGAATGGAGGAAGGAGGATCCATTGTAGATCACCTGAATGCATTTAACATGTTGATTGCACAGTTGACATCAACTGGTGTCAAGTTGGAGGAGGAGGATCGATGTATGACACTACTATGTTCCTTGCCAGATTCATGGGACCATCTTGTGATGGCCCTTGGGAGTACTATTTTCACTTTCCAAATGGATGATGTGGTGTCTTCATTTTTATCTGAAGACATGCAAAGAAATACTTTCGATTCAACCAAGGAAGCCCTTACTGTTCGAGGTAGATCCAAAGACAGAGGAAAGAAAAATGATAATAAGTCTGAAAAGGGTAGATCCAAATCCTGTGGGAAATCTAAGACTCCTGGAAAGTCTAAGGTAACATGTTGGAACTGTGGTAAGACTGAGCACTTCTGTAAGGACTGCAAAGAGCCAAATAAGAAGAAGAAAAGCCCAGATTCAGATTCTGAAAAATCTCAAGAAGATGGCGATGCTTTTGTTGTAGCCTTGGCCACCCATGCATCTGATGATGTGTGGATGATTGACTCGGGTGCTTCTTTTCATGTGACCTCTCATCGAATTTGGTTCTCAAAGTATGAGGAGTTCGATGGTGGAAAGGTGTACTTGGGTGATGATTCTTACCTAGAGATAGTTGGATGAGGAAGAGTCACTATCAGATTCCCTGATGGACGAGTAAAGGGGATCAACGGGGTAATATGCATCCTGGGTTTGGCACAAAACCTGTTATCTGTAATTATGTTGAATGATGCAGGTGTACAAGTTGTTTTTTTGAAAGATGGATGCAAGATGATTAGAGGAGCTATAGTGCTTGCGAAAGGTACTAGGAGAGGTACCCTATTTCAGCTGGATGCTTGCACTTCACAGTGCAATAGTTCTTCTGTCTCAAGGAAGAGAGTAGCAATCACTTTATCTCCACCATCTGAACCAGCAATGAAGAAGTCTGTGGTAATGGGTTTTGATGGTAGTGCAACAAGTGTACCTAAGGGTGCTAACACTTTGGAAGGCAAACTTCCTGCAGAAAAGACAATGTTGTGGCATATGAGATTTGGCCACATTGGTTAGAAGGGTCTCAGAACCCTGAAAAATAAAAACCTCATTGAGGGGTTAAATGATTGTAGTCTCGAGTTTGACTTCTGTGAACACTGTGTTTATGGTAAGAAAAATCATGTTCAGTTTTACTCCAGTTCTCACAAGTCTTCTAGTAGTATTTTGGATCTTATCCATTCAGATGTGTTTGGTCCTGTTAAAGTTCCTTCACTCTCCAAATTTGTATATTTTGTATCTTCTATAGATGATTATAGTAGAAGGACATGGATTTATTTCCTTAAAAGCAAGACACAAGTTTTTAGTCAGTTCAAGGAATTTAAAGCTCTCATAGAGAATCAGACTAGTAAAAGAATTAAGTGTGTGAGAACTTACAATGGTGGTGAGTTTTGTTCGGCAGAGTTTGAATAGTTCTATAAAGAACAAGGGATCGAGAGGCATAAGACAACTCCTTATACCCCATAGCAAAATGGAGTTGCAGAAAGGATGAACAGGACACTGATGGAGAAGGCTAGGAGTATGCTTAGTGGAGCTGGCCTCGAACAAAGGTTTTGGGCTGAAGCTGTGGCCACTGCTTGCTATTTGGTTAACAGATCTCCTACATCAGCTCTTTTTGGTAAGACACCCTTGGATGTGTGGTCTGGTAAGAAGCCTTCAGTTAGACATCTTTGTGGTTTTGGTTGTGAAGCTTATGCACATGTGCCTAAGGAGAAAAGATCTAAGTTGGAAAACAAGGCTGTAAAATGTATCTTCATCGGCTACAATGTTGGTGTGAAAGGATACAAGCTTTGGGATCTTGTGATTGGTAAGGTGTTGTATAGTAGAAATGTTATTTTTAGAGAGCTAACACCTTCTCCTATTTATTTATAGCTAGATGAAAAAGAAATGAAATAAGATGTTGTTCACTTGCCTCCTACTCGTGAGAAGACTGAACAGAGAGACCGTATTGGATCTGATGATTAGGAGAGCTCTAGCAGCTCTAAAAATTTAGAAGAAGAGATAGAAAAACCTCAACCTCAGACCTTGAGGAGATCTACGAGAGAAAGAAAGCAACCAGAGAGGTTTGGATTTTCTATATTAGATTCCAGTTGTGCTTATGCCTTGATTACAAACACTGATGAGCCTAGATCTGTGAAAGAGGCTATAGGTATGGAAGATGTAGGTTCCTGGATTGAGGCCATGGATGATGATATGGCTTCATTGGAGAAGAACAAAACTTGGGACCTAGTACCTTTGCTTAAAGGATGAAAACTTGTTGGAAGAAAATGGGTGTTTAAGAAAAAATTATGTGCAGATGGTAGTGTTGAGAGGTACAAGGCCAGATTGGTTGCAAAGGGGTATTCACAGGTGGAGGGAATTGATTATGGTGAAATATTATCTCCTGTTGCAAAGCTTACATCCATTAGATTTTTGTTATCT
>MU227133.1:465533-487577 GCA_018584345.1 Thuja plicata
AATTTGATGCCTTTGTGTTGTCGATTGGTTTTCTGAGATCAAAATCAGATCATTGTGTTTATTTCAAAGTTGACAATGATCGCCTTCTTATTATTGCATTATATGTTGTTGATTGGGAAGGGTATGGTTATGATTTCTGATTTGAAGTCCCAGTTGTTAGCACAATTTGAAATGAAGATCTAGGGGCAGCCAGGTATATTTTGGGTATGGAAATTAGTAGAGATAGATCTAACAGAAAACTTTGGTTGAGTCAGAGTAAGTATGTGAAGTTTGTATTGGACAAGTTTAACATGGCAGATTGCAAACCATTATGTGTTCCTATTTCTATGGGAGAAAATTTATCTTTGGATGATTGTCCAAAATCTCCTAGTGAGGTGGAGGACATGAGAAAAGTACCTTATGCGAGTGTGATTGGAAGCCTTATGTATGCTATGGTCTGTACTAGACCAGACATTGTCCAAGCAGTGGGAGTCCTGAGTCGGTTTATGGCTAAACCTCAACGGGTACATTGGGATGCAACTAAGAGTGTTCAGATATTTGAAGGGTACATCAAAGTATTCAATATACTATCATGGAAAGTATTCTGGAGCTCCACATTCAGTTTGTATTCGTGGGTTTGTGGATTCAGAATGGGCAGGTGACATTGACAGCAGGAGATCCACCAGTGCCTATGTGTTCACTGTGTTTGGTGGTGCCATCAGTTGGATGAGTAAGAAACAACCTATGGTTGCTTTGTCCATGATAGAAGCAGAGTACATGGCAGCTACTCATGCTTGTAAGGAAGCCATTTGTCTTAGGATACTGTGTTCGGATGTTGGTGTTGATGCAGAATAGATTATAATTTGTTGCGACAGTCAGAGTGCTATTTGACTTGCGAAGAATCCAACTTTCCATGCCAGAACCAAGCACATTGATGTGTGTTTTCACTTTGTGAGAGATATGGTAGAGGATGGAAAGGTAATTTTGGAGAAGGTAGATACAGTAAAGAATGTTGCAGATGCATTGACAAAACCTGTGGGCACAGAGAAGTTCAGATGGTGTTCGAAGTCTATGGGCCTCTCGGACTATAGCAATTAAATCCTGTTATTTCCTTTGGCTCTTACAAGGTGTTCGACAAGTGGGAGAATGTTAGGAATAAGGTTTCTCAACCTTGTATATTTCCTTACATTTGATATTTTCCAAATGTCGGCACTTTGGACAATGTATAAGGCAATCATGACTGAAACGGTTATGACGGTTTCCTATGACAGTCATTAATATTTGTAAGAGCTAATTGTGGAAGTTTTGATAATGGTTGAAGACATGCAAGAGATGTGGTAACTAATCAATTGAGTACAGTACACTCTTCTGCAATAAAAAAAAATTTGGGTTCCTCTTTTCTCGGAGAATAGTAAAACCCTAATATGGTTGCCTTTGGAAGTTGCCCTAAAAAGGGAAGCGCATGATATATGCATTTTTTAGGGTTGCAAATCTGGGAGAAGTTAGTGTATTGTTGGAACGTTTTTATGCTGCTGATTTTGTCTTCAAGTGTCAGTTATCTCCTTAAAGTACTTGCATTGCAAGTGTATTGTAAACAACAATAGTTTTGATTAATACATTGTGCTGCAGGTTTTGGAGTGCTGGGGTTTTTTACCGAAAGGTTTTCCCCAGGGTAAATCATTGTGTCATTCTCATTTTTCTATGTATGCATGTTGTTGTATTACCACTTTGTAATTGCTAATGGTTAAATCTGAATTTGCACGATCCTCTTTTGAGGAGTTTAGCTTAGGGAACTGTTTTTCGCATGCTTAGTTTCCTTTCAGTAAAAATATCCTTAACCGAGATCAATCTAACAAGTGTTCATTTCATGAGAATCATTTTCTCCATGGTCTTTCCTAGTCTGGATTTCCATGTAAATTGTAATTTTCTTTGTGTCGGTGTTTCAGTGCTATTATGTTCATATCTGACATGTATGTTTAATGTGGTTAACTGATATATCAAAAGTTGATATTGTTGTTGTTAATATATTTATCGACAAAGAAAATTTTTTATTAAATGTGCAGGAAAAATTGATTCACCCTTCTCTCATTTATACAGAATGTTCAATAGTTAAAACTCAAGAAAGTCGACTGTAAATCTAAATGCCCCGCTAAAATACCAAGATAAGGCCCTTGTTCCAATTTTATTCGAATCCTTGTGGACCACAATGGCCTATATGTTGTGTTCTTGGGAACATAATGTCCTTTCCATTATCTTCCATCCAATCATATCCTAAATTGGACCTACAAATCCTAGACAAATAGGGGATGTCAGATTACAAGGTACAACCAATTTTGAGAATATTGGGACAGAACACGAAGGCCATAAATGGTAATATAGGGCCTAGGTGATGAAATGAATCATTGGATTGGGGGAAAATAGAGGATTACCCTAAAAAATAAGGGCTTACCTTGATTTGATAAACTATTGAAATGATAAAGAACCCATATTTGGATTTAGATGTCCATTAAGTTCCATATGAGGTCCTGTTATATAACATACACTAAGGTAAGTGCTAAAAAAATCTTGAAATTGTACACTAATTGAGTGCTTGCAATTTAGGATGATACATTATTCCCCACTTTAGTAGGAGTATGATACAACCTCATGATCATGGTAAAGGAGATAAGAGAGAAGGGAAAGAGAAAGAAATGAGATAGAGATGACCATGGGCAAACTGCAAAGAAATAAGACATCACTAAGTTTAAGGACACGCACCCCCAAATAAAGGATCTCAACTCAAACAACCATGAATAAGGGCACAAAAAAATAATAATCAACAAAATACAAAGACACAAACAAAATGTGTTAGTACTAAAAACAAAACTCCAAACCAACTAGTAGAAGAAACCTCAATTGAGAAAATGCCTCAACCACTAATATCATATTCAAAAATCTATTACAAGAGAATATATGACCACATAGAAAGGGAAATAGCATCTTCCAAGGATGAAAAAATACTCCATGATCTAACCCACTAGAAAATCTATGAGATCAATGAAGAAAAAAGAAAGACCATGAATCCAACAATCCAAAAAGTTGTGTTATGCTAGGTGATTCATGGGAGAGGGAAACAAGGAGAAGGAAAGGATAAAAATTTGTTTTATGGTATTTATACTCATGAAAAATAAAGAGAGTAAGAGAATTGATGGTTTATCAAGTTGTGTTGTGATAGTTAATTCTACCTTGAACATTTTGTGCACAGGGTGACTTGAAAATTTTTGTGTTTAGGGGCGTCTTTGAAATTTTGTACTTCGGTGTAGATTGAAAAGTTTTTGCACATAATGGATTCTTACAAGATCATTATTTTAAAAATCATTGTCTCTTCTTGGATCCAAAAAAGTGATCAGTCCTAAGGAAAGCATGGTCTCCTTAGGGATCAAAGAAAAGGGCGATAAGTCCTAAGGAAAGCATAGTCTCCTTAGGGATCAATAAGGTTGCATAATATACAAGGAGAATGCATGTATGACCCCCTCCTTATAATGGAAACATAGGAATATGGTGTCATCATAAGGAAAAGATAACAAGGAGATATCCTTAAACAACAATGCATGACATAACCTTAGCAAAGAGTGAAAAATCTTGTTAGCCAAGGAAGAGATAATTATCAAAGGATATATGGAAGTAGAAAGTGATCTCAGCTACAATATGTCTACCTTCAAGAGGAGTTATTGAACAAATCAAATATCTTCAAGACAAAGAGGGGAGGAGATGAACCCTTTTAGCCCCCTATTTCTAGGTAAAAATGGATTCTTGATGAAGGATAACATATTTTAAGCCCCAAAGTAAGGGAATTCATTTAGGATGAACATATTTTTACAAATAAGAAAGAGGTTTTGATCAAGGATACACACCTCTTTCATAAGAGATAATCCCAAATTATAACAATCAATTTCATAAAAGAATGTCACATGATAAAAAAAATGTCACTATACTAAGGAAAGTGGATCCTTAGAAAGAGAAGGAAGTTTGATAAATGAAACCTTTCTCCCTAAGGGTGAAAGAAAGGTAAAGTATAATACATTGTATACCCTTAGTGATAGCTCTTTTATAATAAACATGCACTTTCAAGAAAGAATAAGTTGAAAACAAGGATGTAAATCTCTTGAAAAATACAAAATCCTAATGTAAAACAAACAAATTTATGCAAGGAAAGACATCGTGTTATAAAATAAACAAGTCAAAAAAGTGATAATGAATATATTCTAAAGTCATACATTATCTAAATGGAAGATCATTCATGATAGACATGCTCCTTGAGGCATGAAAAGGATTGTTTAGGAAAGATGGAAAATATCTTGCATTAAAAACAGAATCTTATGCTAGAGAAGATGTAGCACCATAAAAATGATACAAATAAATAAAGAGACAATGGATAGAGGAGAAAGGATGAAACATTATACAAACTTGGTGGAAAACCCATTACAAGAGATATACATTTCCAAGAAAGGACTCGATTGTAAAGAACGATATCAGTCCCCTAAAGAGAACGATCCTCAAAAAACAAGTCCATGAATGTAAGGACATCAAAATATAAAATATTTAACCAAGGAAGAGATATCAAATCATTTAGAGAGAGAGAGAGACCTTACCCTGCAAGCGGAAAGACAAGGGAAAATAAATATTATGTTGCTAAAAAATGCTCATCATGTAAACCAAAGAGCCCTGAGTACAATAAGATACTAAGATTACATGATGGAGAGAAACATAATATGAAAAAATAAATGCAAAGGTATGTTTTTTATATTAAGAAGTATAAGATCTGTTGTTAACATAAAAAGACACCGATCTGCTAAATCTTGAGAAAATTGTCTAAACTCAATACATTTAGCAAGAAAATGTTTATTACTATGATGAAAAAGATAATTATGATCACCACCATGAGATTGTTAATGTTTTTGAAAATGTCTAAAAGGAAAGTGAATTTTAGTATCATATTTAAGTCTACAAAAGATCATCTTAGGCAAAGCCAAACAATCATCAAAAGGAGATATAACTACAAATGGTGTTGGTAAAAGAATTCTTAGACAAGGAGGTTTAGGTTGTGAAGAAGAAGGAACCATAGGAGTAGAATTAGGAAAGGTTTTGGCTTGAGATATAAAAAATAGACCACTTCTAGTAAATTATGTAGGAGGATCAATAGGCACGTTTATACTTTGTTCATTAATACCAAGACCTTGTCCACTATAACCTTTTTGAGTAGTAATGTCATAACCAACATTGAAATTAAATTTTAATATTGAGGGGGAAGGAAATTCATCCTGATATTTATGAAAGTGTGTGGTATAAAGAGGAATATGAAGGGAATTTTTCTCTCTAAGGAGATTAGAATTCTTATCATTGTTCTTACTTCTTTAGATGGAGAGGAAGAATAAGGTTTATCGAGATATTATTGTCTACTTAATGTTACTCTTGGAGATATATCATCAAGAAAATTCTATATATTATGACTATGAAAAATGCTTTGATAAAAATAGGAATGTTTAAGATCATCCAAAGAAGTGCATAAACTAGCTTCCTTAAGACTATCCACTAAGGTGGGTTGAGGAGAAGAGGATCTAGGTCTCACCAATATTGGATTAAGAGGTTGATCTCTATTCTCTTGATTAATAGGATCCATAGGAGAAGGATTAAGTTCATCTATGCTATTATCATCTTTAGGTTCATCAACAAAGACTCTTATGTAATCCATATATTCTATGCATTTTTCTAAAAATTGAATAATAAACCACATCAAATATTGATAAAAGGATTCAAACACACTTTATAAGGGAGAAATATATTTTAAAGTCTCATAATGTCATATGAAAGAAAAGCATGGAGAAATATAAATATCATGAAATGCAAGAAAGTACTATCCACTCCATGTAATTGGTAAAGAGAAGTAAGAAGAAATGTAACAACATAGGTTATCACACACCAATCTAACTTAGTAAACTCCATGACGAATACCAAAATTAGATGTAAGAATGAAATAAATTATATCTAACACCAAAATTAGAATGTAAATCTCATGCATTGGGTTTACCAAAATGTAAAAAGAGAACTGAGAAGCACATAGTGCATGTACAAAGGAGATCTAACCACCAAAATTAGAATGTAAATGTTATGAGTCGGGTTCACCAAAATGTAAAAGTAAATCAAGAATCATAAAATGCATGTACAAAGGAGATCTAACAACCAAAATTAGAGTAGAAATGTTATGATTTGGGCTCACCAAAATGCACAAAGTAAACGGAGAAGCACTAAATGCATGTACAAAGGAGATCTAACCTCCAAAATCAGAATGGAAATGTTATAAGTCAGGTTCACCAAAATGTACAAAGTGAATCAAGAAGCAAAAAATGCATATACGAAGGATATCTAACCACCAAAATAAGAATGGAAAGTTTATGAGTCAGGTTCACCAAAATTTACAATATGAAAAGGGAAGCAATGAAAAGGATAGATTACTCCTCCTTTTCTCTATTGCACAATCAAAAGGAAGATGTCCAGATAGTCTTAGGTGTGACCATTCACAATAATGAATATGAAAATTTAGATAGGAGGGAAAATGATATGAATATGCAAAATAGTAGGCTAAATAAGAAAATATGGACAAATTGAGGAAATGTGACTAACAAGGAACACGGAACAACATGAAACCTGCGATGACCTGAAATAGAACTAGATAGAAGAACTAACCTCTAGGGTGAATTTAAGATGAAAATGCAGGGAGCATAATGGCCTGGACATTTTTTCCTAGCAAAAGAATGTTTTTTACATTTTGTTCCTTGTGTTTTGGGCTGAAACTTTCACGAATTCTCCATCTAATCTCAAACTTCTCGAACTAGCTCCAACAATTGTGCCACAGGTTCCTGCACATAGAAAAATGGGGAAGAAGGTTGGATAAAGGGGTTTGCCTCAATAAAACTCCTATTTGGAATCAACCTTAAATGAAATAAAAGAAATAAAAGTGTGTTGTCATATCGTAGACGCTAGATCTAAAAGATGAAGTATATTATACCTTGGAAATGCAAATGCTTCATTGAATAAGATTAAATATGTTGATGCAATAGATTTTACTTAGCACAAAAAATCAAAAGGAAATCATGAAAGACAAAACCTTATGTAGTGGACATTGTAAATCCCCACAATGCTTGATTGAGAGAGAAGAAGGAAGACTTGAATGAAGAGATATGTATACCTCCTTCCTTGATAGAACACTCCTTTGCTTGGCCTTAATGAGGGAAATAAGATAGATCCATGGAGAATAAAACCTTGAATTATTGAGAACAATTCTAGTTCTTGAATACTTGGACTTGATTGTTTGATTGCTTTTTGGATCTTGATCTTGAATGCTTGAATATACTTGAGAATTTTTCAGTAGCTTTCAAATCATGAACTCCTTATTGAATATTGATAATTGATACCAAAATGAAGAGATACATGGCATTTATATACCTCTCACAACATCTTAGGGGTTAAAACTCAAGCAAGTCTATTGTAAATCCAAATAACCCACTAAAATACTTAGTTAAGGACCTAGTTCCAATTTGGCCCAAATCCTTGGGGAACACAATGGTCTGGAAGTTGTGTTCCTAGGAACATAACATCCTAGGCGTCATGTTCCATCCAATTAGAGACCAAATGAGACCCACAAATCCTGGAAAAATAGAGGATGCAAGACAACCAATTTCAAGGTCAGGACAGAACACGAAAGCCATAAATGGTAACATAGGGCCTAGGTGATGAAATAAATTATTAGATTGGGGGGAATAGAGGAGCACATTTAGATATAAGGACTTACCTCGATTTGAAACAAGATTGAAATGATAAAGAACCCATATTTGGATTTAAATGCCCATTAAGTGTCGTATGAGGTCATGTTATATAAAATACACTAAGTGCTAAATAAATCCTAAAATTGTGCACTAATTGAGTGCTTACAATTTAGGGCAATACAAGAATAAAAAAATATGAATTAAATTTCAAACTTTTAGAAGAGAAGCTAACTATAGAGCATGTTCTTCAAGAATCAAATGTACATGGAAAATTATTTATTACTACTAATGTATCAATAAAAAAATAGGAGTGATGATGTAAAATGGTCATTTCATAGTGTATGAGCTAAGAAAACTCAAGAATTATGAGTTAAATTGTGTACCACGTGATTTATCTAACTAGTACTAATCATACATGCACTTCAAATGTAATGATAATATTTTATAGGTAAAAACTTTGAGCTCAAGATGGCTCATGTAAGAATTAAGTATATATTTGTTCAACGAAATTAAAATGGTAATACAAGATAGTGGTTTTGATTTTATGAGTGATTATAACTTTGACATTGGTTATATCAAAGGAAAAGAGAACATAGTAGAAAGTACACCAAGTTGAGATAGACATGTGTCAATAGTAGCATCAATAAGAACTACTTTCAAGTAAAAAAGCTTGAATAACTTCTAAGAATACTAAGACTCTCAATAGGTTAAAGAAGTCCTTGAAGATAATTCTTGTGGGTATCATTTTGAGGGATATGTTATTAAACATAATGGAATTAGCTATGCAATGTAAAATAGACCAAGAAAATTTGAGAAATATAATGTCAAAAGAGGCACATAATGCACCTTTCTTAGGGAGTTTAAGAGTCACAAAGATTCTAATAGACTTGAAGTAATTATATTTTTGGCCTTTTCCCAAGGGAGATGTTATAGAGATTATAACTAAGTGTTTTGAATGACATCCTCTCAAAGTTGGACATGCTAGTTTATCATGTCTCCTTTATCCTCATGATATTATAGAATGGAAGTAGTAAGTCACTATCATGGACTTTATCCAAGGATTACCCATGACAAAGAATTGGCATGATGTAATTATGTTGTGGATGATAAGTTAACCAAGGTAGCTCATATATTCCCAATAATCTAATGATGTAGCACCTATCCTTACAAAGATATTTGTGCAATAAATTTTTTAATTGTGTGATGCTCTATAAATAAGTATTTATAATATGGATGTAAGGATGAAATCGTGGTTAAGGTTTGCGTAATCAACTAAATTTTGCTTCCACAATTCATCCAAAAGACAATGGAAAAATTGATTGGGTAAACCAAGTGTCAAAAGACATTTAGAATGTAAAAATCCCGATCGTAATGAAAAATAGTGTTAATAAATTATTTTTGGTTTTTTAAATTTAGAAGGTATGTCACCTAAAAATTGTATTCTTCACACTTCTCACTCTACGTGTGATCCAGGAGAATCTAGGGCTACATGGATGTTGCTTTTTCTTTGTGGTTTTCGGTTGCAAACCATTTTCAAGCACTTGATTTGGGCACCTTCCAAGCATAATAAATTTTTTTATCCTTTTGGTTGAATAATTAATATTCTCATAAGGTGAAAAATGGGGCAAAATTATGGTATTTGATATTTTATTCCTTGGACCAAACTTTGTAGTTTGGTGATTTGTAAAATATAGATTTTTATGTGCCATAAAAGCTAAAATTGTCAAAATTTGAAACTTGGGGCCAAAAATTAATTTTAAAATATTATCGAGTTAATTTTTAAGAGTGTTCCCATGTGCCACATATATTGTGGGTCAAATTTGGCACTAGATGAGTTATTGGGATAATTACAAGATTTATTAAAGAGCTCAGGAGTTACAAAAATTGAATGCAATCAAGGAGTTACATTTCAAGATTTGACACATTGCAAGAAGTGGATTCTAGGAGGATTCTGATGCCTTTTTGGGGCTATTCGATATATTAATTTTCAGCCAAGAATAGAAAAATAAAAGGTCCAGGTGTTGAGAAAAAGAAAATCACAAAAAGCTTTCAGCACGCTGGAAGGAGAGATTGCAAAGGAAGTTCTCAATGCCAGAACAAAGGGTTGCAAAGGATTTAAACTTTGAGATGATTGCTTCATATTTTTAATGAATGGATTATTTTTGTTGAGCATTTGCAAGGTTTTAAGAAAATAGATTAATTTAAAGTTGCTTGAAGCTAGTTGTAGAATGTGGAGATTTATAAGTTTTCCAAGACTTTGACAAAAAAAATAGAATCGTTTTGATGGTAGAAAAATGGTGATCTACTTGTGATCGTGTGGATAAATATGGTAACTTTCATTAGGCGAGTTTTCAAAAGAAAAGGTTTTCATTAGATGATTGAAAATAATTTTCAAAAAATGATTAGTAAAAAAAAATAGCATATTTTCAAAGTTCTTTGAATTCGAGTTGTGGGTTCATTTCATTACTCTTAAATGTTTGTCTCGTTTCAAATTAAAAAAATAGGATTCGCAAAGGAGTTGCAAAGTAGTCAATCCACTTACAAAATAATTTTCTAGAGTTTCCCAAAAACCTATCTTTGAAGTACATTTTTATAATTCTTGGGCTTTCCAAAATTATTCAACCTTGTTTATCCCTCTCTAATTATGTATTGTACTCTCTTTCTTAGCCTTAGATTATCATTCACACTATTATAAATTTCTTAACATTCTTTTGTCAATATCTCTACTCTCTAACTCCTTCGTAACCAAACATTCCCAAATACATATAAATTTCACTCTTCTCACAGACATACCACCTTGCTAAATTCATATAGCATTTTTGTCAATATATCTACTCTCTAACTCCTTCGTAACCAAACATTCCCAAATACATATAAATTCCACTCTTCTCGCAGACATACCACCTTGCTAAATTCATATAACATTTGTTCCTCCAGTGCACAAAGCATATACAAACATGATAATTACCCTTCTTCAAAATCTTCTACACTCATATAACACTTACCACAAATTAGAACTAAATAGTTAATTCACTTACATAATAATATTCTAAGATTTCCCAAAAATCCATCTTTCAAATACATTTATTATTAACTTATTTCATATCTTTTATAAAATAAATTTAAACCTCTTTTATCTCTATCTTGTACTCTCAAGGCAAATACAAATAAATTATTCTCTTCCGAGGAACAAAACACCTTGTTAAACCCATTTGTCAAGCTTCTCCATTAAACAAAACACATACTAATCATCCTTATTAGGGATCCTCTCCACCTATATGGCACAAATTATAACAAACTCTATTGGGACCTCACACACCTTAAAAACTCTTTGCTACTTGTTGAGGATAAAACATACTCATTAGTGGATTGACAAAGGCAGTCTCCCTTTAAAAACTTTGTCATTTTTCCTTGTCCACATATTTACTTGTAATGTCATTTATGAAGTTGAAATCAAGGATTGTCAATCATCACATCTTTCCAATCTTCTCTCGTGACCATCAAAAATACATGAATGCATAGCAGAAGACAAAAAAATATGAATCACGTGATTAAAGTATTGGCATGCCAGGAGACAGAGACGTGACATGCCAGGAGACAGAGACGTGAGAGATCTGAATTGACAGAGGAAAACCTTTTCTGTTGTCTACTAAAAGTAGGCCGGCGCAAAAAAAGATTAAAAAGGTTTGGTCATTCATGAAACATGATCAAAGGTGACAACACACTCTTGTTTTCTGCTCACAAACTGTAGTTGCTGATTAATGCTGCTGCTGTTTTCCGCTACTCTATCATTTGTGGCATTTATGCTAATATCATGTAAAGTCAATAACAAACAAAAATAGTTCACATCAGCATAAGAAATATTAAGTGATCACTGACTTTAACACGCTTATCATGGACTGTGACCAAGTCTCTTTGTTTCATATGCATCTGATAGAGGAACAGCACTAATAAGGGAGCGTGTTCTAATAATCTTGTATTTCATGTGTACTTAATTTTTCAATTACTAATTTTGGAGGAGTTAAATAATGATAATTAAAAGTCTATTAATAAGTTTCACATGTACTAATAGTCAAATTTTTTTGACCTTTTTGGTTCATAATTAACCCATTTGTGTACCACTGCTAGGACATTTGTGTACAACTAACGGGACATTTGTCCATAATTTCTGGCAACTTTGAGTGCGCAGTTATTTAGGCATCTTAAAGTAGATATTGGGCGACACTATGAAATAGTCACTTTTTAACCCTTCAATGCTTAACCAATTATACAGGGAACTTCGTTAATACCTAGAAGCAAAAATATATATATTTTAAGTTGTAGTTTATTTTTCTATCACCATTAATCCTCTGGGTTAGTTTCCATCACCTTGATCCAGTTGAGAAAGCTACAAGAGCTAAAATCAGTGAGGAACACTTCAGGACAAAGATTTCAGTGGAACATTCCTCATGTTTCACCGAAATAAGCATGTAGGGCTTCTACAAGAGTCTAAGGCTAGATTTCGAGGAGATATGTTTGTGGTCTCCCCGAAATTCTAAATCAAAATTTCATCAAGACTGAAAGCAGATATCGAGGTAGCATGTCCTTTGTTTCATCGATGAGATCCATCGGAGTAGCAAGAACTATCACTGGAAGTAGCAAAATTGTGCAAGTTACCCCAATGGGTAGCATCGGTGAGAGTCTTGTTGATATGCGGCCTTGGTAGCTTCGATGTGCGATGTTTTCGGCAAGACAACTTTGGGTCTTGTTGAAATGATCGATCTTCAATAGGTCATCGGAAAGACGACATATGGGTTTTGTCGATAAGACTCCATCAACTAAACAATGGCCATTGGAGGGAACAAAAAAGGTGTGTTCTGATAGTGCATGTTTCCCCGATGGGATTTTCCATTGACAGAGGTTTTTTCGATATCGAAGAGGAGGAAGGAGCATCGACATAAAAGCGTATGAGTTTCGCCGACGAGGTTCATCAATGTAACTTAGGGGAGCGCTAGGAAAATTTAAGCTCGTTCTGATGGTGAATGTTGTTCCGATGGATGTTATCAGGGTAAGTCAACTCAATTATTTTTCTCATCGATCAACGTATCTTGAGTCATCACTGGAAGATTTTAAGCACAATCTAATAGTGTAAGTTCCCCTGATGGTTTGCATCAGCAAGACTCTTGTCGATATCCAAGACATGAGGTTCATCGGGGAAACTTTGGTGATTGGTAGGGATAAAATTACTCGGCCCGATGGTTAATGTTGCACTAATGAATTCTGTCGATGGGACATCTCCTATGTTTCACCAAAATGTTTTGAATGTCGATAAGTGCACGGTTGTCATGGACTGGATTTTACTAGCGGTTTCCCCAATGTACAATAACTTCCAACCATAGCTCGATCCACTCAGTTTAGTTGGATGGTTATCAAGAGAACTTTTTTCGATGATCAAATTAGTCATCTTTAGTGTCGAGGAACATGAAGGGCTCATAGGGAGATCTCACGTCGATGAAGAACAAATAGAAGTTTGAAGCATTAACGCTTTCAACTGCATCCAGCAACCTGTCTTCTCTTGTCGACTCATTCAAATGGCGTCATTACTGCAGTATGGTCTTGATCATATTCTTCCAATCATCTCATGACCATTTATGGATGCAGGTAGATTGGTTTCACACACCAACAAAGTACAAATCATAAAGATAGATATGTGAATAGGCCACCATTTTCTGGTTGCAGAGATATTAACTTTCGACCTCCCCTATCACTTCTAAGTTGAATATCGTGCACATAGAGATCGGCTATTTGATCTGATTTGTTCTTCCTTTTGTAACTCAATCCTAGTTTGAGGGTTTGAACTTCATGTGTAATCAGAGTTATGCTTGATCTACAAAGGAAAAGTTTGTACATGTCTTTTGTGTTCTTCTCTGGTTCTTTGTAGCAGCTTAGGCTCTGCAACTGTAATTTCTTATTTTGCCATGCATTAATAGAAAACTTTGTTTTACCTTATCTTGCCAGACTGATATATTGTGCATTTTCTTGCCATGTATGGATTGTTTCTCTTATGTTTTCCTTGTTTGTATGTTGTGTTGATGTGCTCACGAATGTTGCATTGTAATAGCTTTCTTCTTTGCATCATCTCATTACTTTTAATATGTATATGAGTCCTAAGAGGATAGAATAGAGTTTAGATATGTGTTGTTTGGGTGCTTTATTCATGTCTTGTGTAGTTATAGGCAGAGAGATCCATGACTCAATCTGGTGCATCAAGTTTTTCCCTTTTAGCATATCTTTATCCCTTTTCCTCAAAAGTTTAGTTTATGTGCACCCTAATTATAAAGGAAGTCGGCCTTCTCCAGAGATTCAACCTCATTTGTCAATTCCCACACTTGGAGGTTGTTTTCATGTTTCATAAGGTTGTTAGATCATTAGCCATCGTCTAAACAAGGGTGCAAACTTTTCAGACAATAATTTTTGGCATGCCTGATGGGACACAGATTCAAAATCAATTCATAAGTATGTTGGTTAGTCAGTCTAAACTTTATTCACTAAGAATTTGGGTGTTATTCACAGTGCCATCAGCCTTTGGAGGCATTTCATCAAACACCATGGTGATTCTGAGTGCAAATCTATTGGTTTCAAGTAGTCCTAGTGATGGTATGTATAAGATCATCTCTAACCTTTTGTGATTTTCAAATTTTCTATGACATTATCTATATGAACTCTTTAACATAGAATATTTCAATAAAGACACATCTTATCATTCCTCATATCATGATATTTCTACCCCTATGTCCTCCATTTATCAATATCAACCTGAATCTCAGCTTGGATTTGGTTCTAATCCCCTCTGCAGAATCAAACGACCAATATATTCCACTTTCTTGCCACCCTCCAACCCCAACTTAATTCTTAGATAGAATGGATATTAATGGGCTTCGGGATCATATTGTAGACCTTTATGGAAGGTTTGCATGCCTAGGCATGGTTTTCAATTAGGTTCCATCCATTCCCCTATATTTTGAAGACATGGGATGCAATGAATTGAGAACTCTTTTGTGGGGCTGGGCTGGATAGTTGCATTGAATTAGAAGACAACAAGGGTTGGACATGCAACTGGAGGAACTGGCATACTAGGTCACTCTACTATCTTTGTTAGCATCCAAACGCCAATACTTTGACGATATTGCAAAGTTGAAACAACAAATACAGACCTGGGAGCAACAATAGTTGGAGGCCCAATAGAGGCAACATGATGAAGAGATGGAGGCCAAACAAAGACAGTTTGAGGAATAACTTGCAAGGCAAGTAGTTGAAAAGGAACAACAAATGAGGCTTTTATTGGCCAGACTACAATAATTAGAATGCCAGGCAGCGCCTTCCCCTAAATATTTAATTCCAAGCTTTAGGAAGCCCCCTCCATTACAAGAGCCTATTGTTGTAATTCCTCCACTCCTTGTACAATAAACTTCACCCTCTCATCCTTCTATACCTATTTTCATTTCACTCTTTAAGGGTGGACCGGTTATATGGACAGTTGATGATCCCAATATGTCATTTTGGGAGGAAAAGACAAAGATAAAGCAGTCATGGGAGGAGTTTCAGCTTGTTGTTCATGAGCTTTCATATGGGCCAACACATGAGAAACCAAAGGAGGAAATAAAAAATCTATGGGAGGATATTGAGAAGGTTGTATCCATTCAACCCTCTCTCCAGATGAAGATTGCACAAAAGGAAGAGGATCTAGTCCTCTTATTTGAAGAGATTCCCTCTTTTGTAGAGGAAGAGGAAAACAAAGTTGTTCCTACCCCTGAGGAACAAATCTTGACTATATATCCTTTAGAAGAATCATAGGGCATGTTGCAAGGAAAAGAAGAAGAACAAGAATATAAGTTGTAGTAGGAAGTCCTCCATGACATAAAGGATAAAAAAGGACCCCAAGGATAGCTTTGTCCATTAGGAAGAACATGCTGACATGCATGAGGTTTCCCCTCAACCTATGCATATTACTGCAGCAGAGAAAGAAGATGTTGATGAAGAGAAAAGTTTTTGGGAAGAACTGAAAATGTTTTTCTCATCCATAGAGATCAAACCATCTTCTCCTTCATCAGAAGATCATAAGTTTCAGCAGCAACAAGTGGAGATCTACACCATACCAACATATCCCAGGGAATTGTTTCATGAGAAACATGAAGAGGTGGAGATCATTTCTTCACATAAGGAAGAGGACCAATTCCCAAGCCAGCAAGATGCCAAGGTTGCAGAGCACAATAACACGGTCAAGGTTGATTATTTATACCTAACGTCATCAAGAGGATGCCCCATAAGGCATCTTGCTCAGCAATGAATCTACAAGTTTCCCCCAATCATGTTTACTGTAAAGCATGAGGGTTAGGATCACAAAGAGGAGCAAGTTAGACTAGCTCAAGGTGACAGTATTCTAGTGCTTGGGAGATTCATTGTTCTTAGCATTAGGATGGTATTCCAGCAAGTTGTAATATGTTTGTTAATCTTATTTCACTGCCTAGTTTCCCAAGTGTGTGCAAGGAACAAGAAACTTATAAGGAAGGGAAGCTACTTCAACAAGCCAATGAATTGATTTGTTTAATTTTTTTCATATAATTCTTTGTACATATTAGGTTATATTTTCTTTGCTTTCAAAGAAGTGCAGGTGAACAACTATTTCTAGGAGATGGAAAATTTTGAGATTTTTTTCAATTACAAGAGGTTGCAAATCTCTATTTTTTTTAACAATGACTCCATGCCTAATGGATTGCAAAACTACTGATCTTAATACTTATCAGGAAAGTACCCCTTTGAGACGCTAAAAATATTGACTTTTATATCACTATTAACCCTCTGGGTTAGTTTCCATCACATGGATTCAGTTGAGAAAGCTTGAAGAGATAAAATCAATGAGAAGAACTTTAGAACAGAGATTTTGGTGGAACATTCCTCATGTTTCACCAAAATAAACATGCAGGGCTTCTACTAGAGTCTGAGGTTAGATTTTGGAGAGATGTGTCTATGGTCTCCCCAAAATTCCAAATCAAATTTTCATAAATACTAAAAGCATATATGAGGGTAGCATGTCCTTTTTTCACCGATGAGATCCATCGGAGTAGCAATAATTATCGCTTAGAGGGGAAAACAAAATCGCATTCTGATGGGTCAAGTTTCCCCAATGGGTGGCATCGATGAGCATCTTGTCGATATGTGGCCTTGGTAGCTTTGATGTGAGATGTTTTCGGTGAGACATCTTTGGGTCTTTCCAAAAGGGTCATTTTTTAATGGGTCATCAGTGGGATGGTAGATAGGTTTCTCCTATAAGATTCCATCAATGAAACTATGGCCATCAGAGGGAACAAAAAAGGTGCACTTTTATAGTGCATGTTTCTCGATGGGATTTTTAATCGATAGAGTTTTTGTGGGTCCACAACACACACCCCATTTTAGGCCCTCTGACCATGGGGACCCCCCTTCTCTTTTGTTTTTTCTTTTCTTTTCATCGTGTCCGCTCCTCGTAGCGATCCAGCTAACCACCAGAAAGGATTACTGAAACCAGAGAAGGTAAAAGAACCTTTTTTCAGCCTTTCAACCCTTTCGGCCTTTTGAAAGACTTACATCCTCTGAAATACCAAAATGGCCGAAAGGTCGAAGACCTGATCTTTCGGCCCTTTCAACCTTTCGAAGGACTTAGGTACTCTGAAATACCGAAAGGGCCGAACGGTTGAAGACCTAACCTTTCAGTGATTTCGGAGTCTGAAATCACCGAAAGGCCAAAAGGTTCTTAGTCCCCTCTGGGTTTTTGGTGATTCGGTCTCCGAAACCCCGAACCCAATGATGTCAGCCTGCGGGTTATAAAAGGGGTAGCCTCCTTTGTTTTGTCACTTTGTGTTTTTGGTTTGTGCTCTCACTCGCGTTCCGTCTGCTCCTCCTCGCCGCCCGCCTTCATTTTATCGCCTGGTTTCCCTCCCTTCACTCGGTCGGTCGAGGTAGGTTTCCTCCGCTCTTCCTCATTTTGGTCTTTCAATTTTCCCTAGGTTTAGGGTCTTTTCAATGTCCCTAGTGCCTGTCCAGCCTAGGGAACTTTGTTTCGGTGCCCTTTGGGGCTTTTGTGTCTTTGTGCGTCGACAGGGGCGTCCCTCCCTGTCAGCCCTTTGGTTTTTCTTGTGCCGTCGGGTCTAGGATTAGGGTCTTGCGAGCTTGTCAGTCGCGGTGTTGGCTGCAGGTTTTTTTTTGGCCTCCGAAGGCCCGAAAACTGGGTCTTCTCTTTTCGTCGAGTTCTACTTCAGGGCTTTCAGCTTTTCGAACGTCCGAAAGGTCTGAAAGTATGAAAATCTAAAAGTGAAACCTCCAATCAAGTTCATCCTGGTTCTTCAACGTGTTCAGACGATTCGGCATCCTTGAGCAAACCCCTCCCAATTCGGCCTCCGAAACTCTGAAACCCCCGATGGACTGGGCATTCCCATATACTTATTCGTACTTTCAGAATTTTTGATTTCCAAAATAGTTTTCGGTGTCCGAAACCCCGAAAGGTTTGAAAGTGCGAAAACTTGCGCTTTAACTATTTTCAGCTTTCTTTACTTACTTCCATAGTTTAAATTGTTTCTTTGTTCAATAAGCTACTGATATTTGTCCTTTTCTTGCAGGAATGACTGAACCAAAGATATCATCCCCAATGAAGTTCCAATACAAGGCAAATCCCCCTAGCTCCAAGGTGGGGAACAAACACAGCAAGATAACTGACACCAACATCGGGAATGTAGATTGGAATGAATTCCTGACTCAGCGCTCCCAACCAGCTAACAGATCTGAGGACTGCACTTCATTACTCCTATCCGGGCTCATGAATGCAGTTGCACACCCAGTGGCTGTTTCGTCTTCAGAGTTGATCATGACCCTATCTCATCACTATGATTCAAATAACAGGGTGGTATTAAACTTCGAAGATCAAGTAGTACTGGACATTAGGCCGGATGTCATCGAGGATGTCTTTCACCTTCACAAAGGCATAGAAAAATTCTATGACTTTTATATTGAAAAGGGAAACAAATGGTTTGGTAATAGGGAACAAATAGTAAACGAGATGATGAATAAGGAATACCTAAAGAAACCACTTCCCAAGAACAAACTGGACAAGATAGACCTCCGGAGAGGTTATATGAGAGACGATATCTGGGCAGCCATAACAATGATAAGTAGGGTGTATGGGCTACCCCAGTCCACCCAACTTGAGCACTGGATGATCCTGCTGATAGAGAGGATTAGGGAACGAAAGGCAAGATTCGATTGGGGCACTATTATTAGTCATAACCTGGATGAGCAGTTGACAGCAATGAAGCATAACCCAAAGTTCTACATGAGCACTTACATAATGTATCTAGTAGCTGCAGGGGCAGATTATCCCGGCCTCACCAAGAGGGGAAGTCTGAATGATCCAAATTCATGGCCCCATCTTGTATACCTGCAGTTGGTAAAAGGAGCAAATATGTCAGAGGATTCCCCTGATTACAGAATAGTCAATGACGCATTCATTTTCGCAGTCATCCGATCTATTGAGGGTGACTTTGCTAAAAGAATGTCAGAAGAAGCTGCTACTAAGGTGAGGACCATTGGGACCTATTTCATCCAGTTCAGGACATTCACGTACATTTAGATAGATGAGTCAACCATACAACCAAAGAAGCTACCCAGATATCCATCTGACTGGATATTCATATTGGAGATGGCCAGGTAGCTCGCGGATGCATACGAGCACATCAAGCATAAGAAGAAATATTGTTGGGTCTTTCCCATCTCTTTGGAACCCTATACACTAAAGGACATGAAGGTTTGCAAATCCCTTGCTTTTGAATGGGATGATTGCCCCTTACAAGTTTACAAGATAGTGCAAGCTCATTTTGACCCCATAGGTACTTATAGCCATATCATCAGCAGATTCTACGTAAATGAGCCACATCTGGAAGATCATTGGATAAACTGTATAGATGACCATGACGTCAGAATCTGAGATTACTGCAGAATGAACCTAGCTCTGGCAAAAGAGGTGTTGAAGGTTCCTATTTCCCCGAAGATATGGGAATGTGATTCAGAGGATGTCTTAGAAGAAATTTACACACAAGATAAGGTGTATGACCGGCCAATCATGAATGTCGAGGTAGATAAAGATGAAAATGATGACATAGACATCAGGGCAAGGCACGTGATAAAAACCACTATATCTTGGATCAAGAAGCCACACCAGATGAGTTTGATCCCAGTGAAAACATTAATGGAGCCCTCCAAGAAAGTAGAGAAACAAAGAGGAGAGAAGTCAACAGCTCCTAAATATAAGAAGGCTCCCCCTCAGAAGCCAAGAATGGTGTATGGTCATGGACGACTAGTTGAATATGGCTCCAATCCTAGGCCTAAGAAAACTAGAATGACAGGCCAGATTGACCCACCATCAAGATTGTCACAACCCCAATCAGGGGAAGGCCCATCCACCTCTAGCCAATCTTCCCCCACCATTGAGAAGAAAACTTATAAGAGGAAGAAGAGTTCTGAATCTCTGTAGTTACAAATTGTACAACAAGAACCTGAGGAAGAGGACGCAAGTGAGCCCTTAGTCTGAAGGACTGGGTTACAGAAGAGGAGAGAAAAGGAAACTACTAAGAAACATAGAGAGGATCGCAAAGAACATGATTATCTTGTGGTTCCATTAGGACCGGATGAGTTTATGCTCTCTGATTTTGAGGGACAAGAAGGTTTTTCATATCAAGGCCAAGAAAGACACACTGGGGAGCCACCGCTCATATAGCCCCAAGTAGCCCTCACTTTGCCACCACTCATATAGCCTCAAGTAGCCCTTACTCCTCCACCAATCCAGTTCACCAATCCCCTGGTAAATTCTCCTACTCCACTAGTAAGCTCTGATTCTACTCCAGGGCTTAAAAACCAAGATAGTGGGGTAACTCAGAGTTTAGCAATGGATAGTGTAGTTGGAAGGAGTTATGTTTTCACTCCACCACCTCATATACTTACCCCACCAGTTTCCCTACCAACTCCAACACCTACCCTTGCACCAACTCCGCCCCCGTCTACTATCACCATCTCCTCATCTCCCACTCCAATCATGCCAAAACTTATTCCCTCAACCTCAATCCCTTCAACATGTGCCACTCAGGCAATGGAAGGAGCAACAGGCACATAAGACACATCACCTTTTCAGACCTCACTAGAGGCCATGACCGGTCTCAAGCCAGAAGTGGTAATTGATTCATCAGCCGACAAAGGCCCGGAGAAGGAAAAGGGAAAGGAGGTCATTGAGAAAGATAAAGAAGAGGAGGAAATGCAAAGGGATACAGAAGGGGATAGAATGGAAGAAAGGAAAGATGGACAAGGAAAAGGGGCAGAGAAGGAATCAGAATAGGGAATAGCTATAGGGAAACAAGGCTTGACTTCAATTCTCCATATGGCACCATATGAACCAGTAACTACCTCCAGTAAACCTACTTGGTTTACCAAGGAGATACAACCTTAGAAAGATCCTACACAAGTGAACTGGATGGAGAAGATACAAGTATAACTGTCGTGAAGCAAGCTTTCCACCATGCAGACGTGAGTGTGCCTGCTAAAACTATGTCATATGTGACCCAAGACCCTAAGGGTCGATGGATAGCACAAATAGCTATCCCACCCCCTAGCACCTCTCAAACCACGGGTTCATCAAGAGACTATACATTCGAGGAGATAGACTTGGGGGAACCAACTAGAGAAGGGAGCAAGACATTAGCAGCGTTGGGACTCAAGCATGCTCTGGGGTTCATGAGTAAAGACGAGGAGACCATAAAATCTTTAACGGACCAAAATGAGGCTCTAAAAAGGGTCATTCAAAATATGGTGGGTCCCATTGACCCAAACTATTCAGAGGCTTCATTACAAACCATGATTGATAAAAGGGCTACACCAGATTTGCCGGCAGGATTAACCCCCTCTTTCATCCAGGCGAGTGCCGATTGGATAAATGACTTCAAACAGTTTGGAGTGAAGGAAATCCCATCAATATTCAGGCCATACAAGACCATTTTGGTTGAAGTTAATTCACTGATCGACCTGGTGGAAGATGACAAGGGTATGGATACCGAGGTAGCTAAGTGGCAGGCAGCTCTCCAAGATTTGGAGGTAATTAGAAAGCAACGCTTCCAAATTTTGGTCAAAGTCTATGAGGGTGAAGAACTGGATAAATTTGAGACTTGGACCAAGCAAATGGCCAAAATAATTAAGGCCTACAAGAAGCACC
>MU227133.1:487627-505127 GCA_018584345.1 Thuja plicata
TGAGACTTGGACCAAGCAAATGGCCAAAATAATTAAGGCCTACAAGAAGCACCAGGCCCTCATAGGTGAAAAGCGGGAGGAGGTAATAACATGGGTCAATGATATAGATACATTCTTCATAGGGGTCGGCCTCAACGTCTACCGAGATGAAATCCAACAAGCTTTGCATCCCTCCAAGGAAGTGGTCCAACAGTTTAGAGATGTTTTGGCTGGAGTCAATACCAAGGAGGCCTTGCAGCAACTATTTTATATGAAAGAAGAGATACACAGAATGTTGCAGCATGAAGAAGAGATCACTTTCTTTGCTTTTGAATTAAATATCTTCAAAAAGAAGCAAGAACAAAGGGTCACCAAAGTAAAAAGGAAAGAGATCAATTATGAAGAAGTTTAGGAGATCGTGCAGAGACTTTGGGCAGCTCACCCAGAAGTCTTCACTGGATAAAGTTCCAGGGTTCAAATACCAGATGGACCGGGCAATATTTTCACACTTGGCCAAAATTCACCAAAGAAGTATTTTTTGACCTTTCGGCCCATATAGCAAAGAGTATTTTTCGGCCTTTCGGCCAGCGAATATTTTGGCCTTTCGGCCTCCTCAAATTTTTTCGGCCTTTCGGCCCACGACAAGTCCGAACTTTTGGACCTCCAATTTTGAAGACATTAAAGTTTCGAGGTAGAGGTTGGGGTCTGAAAAAATTGGGTGTTTCTAGTGAGGTCACCTTTTTCAACACAAGTTCGACTCCAGATCATATCAATGGACAACTTGAGTTCATTTCAGAGAAACTAAGGGTCTCCTATTAGTTCCTACCATTAGAAATAGCCCAGGTGAAGAATCCAGGAAGCATCCACCAAGATCAAGAAGAAGACCCCCAGTTCACAGAAGGAATTCTCCTCCTTTCTCTCTCTCCTCTCTGGCGGATTTTACCCTCTTTGCATGAGCAAATGGATTGTAAATGGGTTTAAGAATCCATGCAAGTTATATAGTATTAGTTAGCAGTACTTTACCTTCAGCAAAGTTCTAGTTTTAGTTCTAGTCTCTAGTTTAGACTCTCTGATGCCCTAACTCCGAAAATCAGAGTTGTGGATCAAAACTCTATATATTGTAATCAAAAAAATAATGTAAAGGGCCGACTTTTTAATACAATAAAGATCTACATTGGGTGCTTCATTCATGGTGTGTGAATTACTGCTATCTATGTGAATTTATTGAATGTATGCTTGCATTATTCTTTATTTTCAGAGAGCCCTTTGTGTTATTGTGTTTTGAATTCGTGCTACTTTTAGTTGGATTTTTCTGCTATGTATCTACCTTGCTGTGACAAATGCAAGGAGGAGATCATCTTTGGGCTTAATGATAAATCTTTCTCGTGAGTGTGCACATCTTGGTGGCTTCATGATTTGATAGATTTTGAATATCTTTCATGAGTGAATACGTCTTCTCTCCAAACGCTTGCATCCGTGGAGTAGTGAATTGTGACTTGGTCTGATTTATGCTTCGTGGGTTGTTCCAAATCTCTCCAGCATTTAATTTGCAAGGAAGGATTTATGGTGATTTATGTCCTTAGGATTTCACTTTGCTCATAATTTGCTTCATTTCTCATTACTCTTCTCTCATTAAAACGTTGTCATTAATTCTGAAAATTACCATCTTGAAAATACAAAATTGCATTTTATTTACAACACCCATAATTGTTAAAATAGAAAATACCCCAAAAAAAGAGAATTAACAATATTTTGCAGTTTGTTGTCTTGAACGTACCAGCAAATGCCTCCTCATGAACAATCACATTTATCTTCAACTGAGTAACCAAGCAGGTTGTGACCCGACCCCGGAGAACCTTGGGAGTAACTCTGTTATTCTTTCAAGAGAGGAAATCGAATCTTGAGATCCTAGCAAGTTGGCTTGTGTTAAAACAATGCTCAACAGAAGTGGTGCTAGAAGGAGGGCCTCAAGACTCAAGAGCTGGATAGTATTGGATCTTTCTCCCCAGAGAGGTTCAAGCGCGTGCTTAGATCATCTTCGAAAAGAGGCGAGTTTCTCAAACTCACTCACCACTGAAGGGCTCACAGCGACAAGGGAAAAGCAAGAGGTGAATCTACTCATCCCCTTGCTGCACCTCAGAATCCTGTTGGATAGAAATCACACATCACTGCCCCAATCATTGTTGTAGCCATCAGTCAAAATTTGAACTTGCCAAATCAACATTTGCAGCAACCTCGCCCGATGGCCTTTTTTGCTAACGCAACAAGCTCACCTTTGAAATTTGTTGGGCAGCTCCATGAGTTACCTTAAAATCTAGAGAATTTTTGTACATGATTCATATATGGTGAATCTAGGACAGCGGAAGAACATATCCGCGCCTTCAAGGAAATTTGCAACCATAAAGAGATTGCCCACCAAGACATTGTCTGTCGTCTCTTCCCATATACCTTGGGAGAATTTGCATACAATTGGTACCTTAATTTACCACGACGGTCTATCTCAGTATGGAATGACTACGAAACCAAATTCCTCAATCAGTTCAAATTGTATGTTGATCCTACAGTGACACTTCACCAGTTCATAACCATGAGGAAGGATCCTAAGGAGCCCATTTCTATGTTTAATCATCGCTTTCACAAAATGCATCAAAATCTAGAAGCTCCTTACACCATACTAGATGAGGCTATCATGCAAGTTTACCTAAAGGCTCTAGACCCATTCACCTCAATCTTTATAAGAAGGCTTCCCCCAGCAGATAGAGATACAATTGAAAAGGTGTATAATGAAGCCATCACTTTTACTCAGCAAATGGACCCACAAGAAGGAAGCTATGCAGCTGTGCCCATCCCAAGTAATCTTGCTATCCCACACCCATTTACAGCAAATAATCAAGCCTTGGCCAACCACTTGCCCATACCAGCACAACCATGTACAATGGTGCCTCCATCCATTACTTATCCGGGCTACGAAGCTCATAAAACAGCATTCGTGGAACAAAGGGTTGTACCCCACAATGAGCCTGATGCTCTCGTGGCTTCTGAGTTGGATGCCGTAAAGAAGACTTTATCACAGCTCACTAGCGAGGTTACCAGAATGAAGCTAAACCCACCCCAAAATCAAGGTGGGTACCAATGAGCACCTGCTGGTCCAAATACATACCCTCATAATCCAAACAGGGGTTTCAATGCATATAGCAACAACAATGTGCAGGAGAAACCATTTGGGCAGCAAAGGAAAAATCGGCCATGGAACACTAGACCAAATAATGGAAGCATCCCAGCAGATAATGTCAATACTTATGAGACTTCAGAGGCCAATTTTGTTAGGGCTCCAAGTAGACATCAGAACAATAATGGATATGTTAACAACTCCCAAGACCACTACACCCAAAATCAAGAGGGGCCCCTAGCACAATTCAATGCTATGGTGTTCGACTCTTATGAGTCAGGAAAGGAGGGAAGCTCAGAAGTTTACATGGGAGAAGATGAATTCATGTTCCCTTTTCAGAGAGAAAATGAACCTGAATATTTTGAGGTTGATGCCTTCCAAAATGATCAGTGAAACCCACATAACCTTCAGAGCAGAAAGGAACCCCTCACCAACGGCATACCTCCAGGAAAGAAACCGACTCCACCAAATCCTCGAGCTAGTAACAACCCCATACCTCCAAAGGGACCAAACGCCATACCTCCTATGACAGGTACATATGTTGGCTACCGAGAAATGGCATGGTCAAATGAAAAGTACAGTGCAGTAGACAAACTCAAGAAAACTAAGGTGAACATCTCTATGGTCAAATTATTACAGGGTTACCCATCTCAAAAGGAATCTCTTTTAAGATCCTTGGATCATTCAAGACCTGGCCCGTCAACCAACAGCACCAAGGCACCCACGTCTAATGTCAACACATCTAAGGCATTCCCAACGGTATTCACAGATAGGACAGAGGTCCCGCCATTCTTACTCAGCTTGCAAATGTTTGAGAAGAACCTACATAACTGCCTAATCGATTCAGGAGCTTCATGCAACGTTATGCCCTTGTCAATTTTCCAAAAGTTGGAGATGGTGCCCCAAGTAACGAACTGGGTAGTCATACAATTGGACAAAACTGAGGTTAGAGTAATTGGTGTGCTCAAGGACATACACATTCAACTAGTCGCAGATCCCTGGATACAAGAACACATTGATATGCACATAGTGGACATCCCCGAAACTTATGGAATGTTACTAAGCTGAGAATGGACTAGATGCTTAAGAGGATGGCTCTCTACAGACTTCACCCAACTTTGGCTACCTTGGAGAGGTTTGAACAACCAGATCAAGATAGATGCAGAACCAAAGCTGAAAAGGATGATCACCAAATACAATGCCCTGAATGAAGTCTTGTTCACTCAAACCGATTCAGGCACTTATCGATTGGACGACATTTTCATGTTTCAAATCTAAGAAGGCGAAGAGTTAGACCATAGTCCCATCCAAGGTCTCCTGGACCTGAAGATTGGTGATGACATCTTCCAGAGTTTCATCAATAGAACAATGGCTAGCCTGCGGCACCTGGGTCAAGACACAAATCCCAACATCTTATTGTTACCTGGATACTGTCGATTACATCAGGCTAGTCATTCTGAGTTTACATGCCCCAGTTCTCAAGAGGCACTGTCACAAGTGTTGGCTCAAATTTCCCAACCAAATGAGCCACCAAAAGAACAGATGGTAAAGGGAGATGTACTAGGGATAGAAGATGGTAACAACATCGCACCGGGTATGGACAACCTAGTCCTTACACACAATCCACCTCAAGATCAAGACAGTGGGTCATATCTGGAAGATAGAAGCCTTGCCCTGAACATGCTTATTGATTGGAGTACCTCGGATGATGGAGCATGTCCCCCTCACAAGGGAATACTGGAAGATAAAGACAATAAACTCCTTGAACCTGGGCATACTTGAAATACAGGAGAATCAAATTCTTCTGGCAGCGAGGGAGAGAGGGGCCAAAAACCAAGTACCAAGGATTCTTCTAAGAAAATCTCAACCAGAACCAGCCCTACTAAACCACCTTAGATATGGAAACTACGCTTTGACGGTTCCAAATGTAAGCAAGGAGCGGGTGTTGAGATTGAATTGATAAACCCAAGGGGTAAGTCCTTTTATGTTGCTTATAGGTTATAGTTCCTTTGTACTAATAATGTTGCAGAATACGAAGCACTGGTTCGCGGACTCCTCCTAGCTCATGAGAAAGGAATCAAGATCTTGATGGTGGAAGAAGACTCACAATTGGTTGTCAAGCAGATTCGTAGTCAGTACACTTGCAATGATAAGAGGCTCTCAGCCTACCGAAATAGGGCATGGGACTTAATCAATGACTTTGACACTTTCAACATCAAAACCATCCCAAGAAGAAAGAACATTGTTGCTGATGCATTGGCTGTTTCAGCCAGCTCATTACATCCAATGGAGAAATCGAAACTAAAGAAATTCTCGGTTGAACTTGTCATAGCCCCGGCCATTCTGGATAATGTTACTAACTTTCAAGTCTTACAAGATGACCAGCATATCCTAGAATTCATCATGTGCACCGACGTGTTCAAGAAGCAGATCATAGACGATGAGGATAACGGCAAAGAAACTGTCGAACCTGAAGAGCCTGATGATCACGGCATCATAAAATTAAAAACCAACGCCATACCCAAGGGAATGGTAGAACAAGAAAGGATCTTTGACAGTGATAAGACTTCTGGGAGAAGACAACCTGACGTAACACCTAATGGTAAGGAATGCGACACTTACAACCTAGGCATGGAAGAGGAACCAAGAGAAGTCCACATCAGAAAGGTGGGAACCAAAGAAGAAAAGGAGAAAATGGTCCAGCTTCTCACTAAATATTGAGACGTCATAGCATGGAGTTATGAAGAATTAAAGACATATGACACCTTAGTCATAGTACACAACATCCCTTTGAAACCATATTCTAAGCCCTTTAGGCAATGACAGAGACCCGTAAATCCCACTATGGAGCCCTTGATCCAAAAGGAAGTCCAAAAGTTGCTCGACGCCACGATCATCTTCCCAATCTGACACTCTACATGGGTTGCAAACCTAGTACCTGTAAGGAAGAAGACTGGAGAAATCAGGTTGTGCGTAGACTTTCGGAACCTCAACAAGTCCTCTCAAAAAGATAATTATCCGCTCCCATCCCTAGATGAAGTGCTGCAAAAGGTTAATGGATCTCAAATGATGACATTCATGGATGGCTACTCTGGGTATAATCAGGTGATGGTACATGAAGAGGACAGACTGAAAATAGCATTCACCACTAAGTGGGGGACTTTCACGTACTGACAAATGCCTTTCGGACTGATTAATGTTGGAGCCACCTTTCAAAGAGAAATGGACATAGCCTTCAAAGGATTAGTTGGAAGGTGCATTATCATCTACATGGATGATCTCATAGTCTACTTGAAATTAAGAGCTGACCACATAAGCGACCTCAGAAAATGCCTTCAGAGGTGAAGAGAATTTGGGATCTCCCTCAACCCCAAGAAATGCGTGTTCGGGGTAACTGAAGGAAAGCTCTTGGGGAATTTCATCTCCTAAAAGGGGATATCTATTGACCCTGAAAGGGTGGAGTTGATCCTAAAATTGACACCACCTTATAGTCGCAAGGAACTAAAATCTTTCTTTGGAAAGATCAACTTTGTCAGGAAATTCATTAGTGGCTTCGTGAAAATAGTGAAACCATTGAACGACATGCTCAAGAAAGATGCCAAGATTGAATGGGCTCTCCTAGCCAAGAATTCTTTTGAAGAAATTAAGAATGCCATTGCCACGTCACCAGTCCTAGCCAGTCCTGACTACACCATCCCTTTCAAGGTCTACTCCTTCAGATCGGAACACTCATGCGCAGGCATTCTCACACAGAAGAAGAATAGCGAAGATGAAAAGCCCATCGCCTTTATGAGTTGCCCTTTCAAAGATGCTGAGCTTAGATACCCAAACCTAGATAAGCAATCATTTTCTCTCGTCAAGGTGGTGAAGAAATTTAGACATTACATTTTAAGGAGAAAATTCATTGGGATAGTCCCAGATGCAGAAGTTAAATCCCTCCTGATGTAGAATGAGCTGGGAGAACAGAGGGGAAAATGGATGGAAATTCTCCAAGAGTTTGACCTAGAAATCCAACTGATGAAATTGGTAAGAGGCCAGGGCCTAACAAAGTTGATGTCTAAGTTTGAAGAAGGTCTGGTCTGCCAAACATACACTGACCAAAGCATGATCACGGATGTATGGTACCAAGACATAGTGTATTATCTGTTGCAGAATCACTGCCCTGAAGAAATGAACAGTTCCCAGAGAAGGGCTTTGAAGATCAAAAGCAGCTCCTACATGCTGAAGAATGGAAAACTCTACAAACACAATTACGAGGGCTTGTATTTAAGGTGCTTGGATAGAACGGAGGCAAAGAAAATACTAGTGGACTTTCATGACAAATACGGGACGGGACATGGATCGACAGAGGCCACAGCTCACCAAATCCTGAGGGCGGGATATTTTTGGCCAATGATATTTAAAGATACCAGCGAACATGTGTGATCCTCCCACACTGGCCAAACTAGCGCAACCCAAGAGAGAAATCCAGCAATGCCTTTACGACCAGTCTATGAGGTACGCCTATTTTCCCAATGGGGCTTAGATTTTGTTGGAGTGATTAACCCCCCTTCATCTGCAGGACATAAGTTTATCTTAACAGCTACCAACTATTGCACGCGCTGGACGGAGGCGCAAGCCTTGAAGAATTGTATCACTAAGGTCGTGACCAAATTCATGGAGGAACACATCATAACTAGGTTTGGGATGCCATTCTATCTGGTATGTGACAACACCCCCTCTTTCTCTTCGGCCTCACTCACACAATGGGCCTTTGAAAACCAGGTAATCCTCAAATTCTCTTCAAATTACTATCCGCAAGGCAATGGCATAGTAGAGTCTACAAACAAAAATCTGACAATAGTGATCAAACACCTTCTGGATGACAACCCCAAGGACTAGCACACTCAGCTAAAATATGCTTTATGGACTAATCGTGTAAGGATCAAGAACACCCTGGGGACATCCCCATACCAACTAGTCTACGGCTTGCAACCGGTCTTTCCTATGAACCTAAAGTTCCCAATTCTAAAATTCATGGACCAATATGTAGGGGAGGAAGATCAGGTACAAGTCAGACTCATGAATCTCCTAAGGCTAGAGGAGAAACAAACTTTGGCCCTGGAACATGTATCAAAGCATCAGGCTATAGTCAAAAGGTGGTTTGACAAGAGAGCTACCATCAAATCCTTCAGGATCTCTGACCTTGTCCTCATGTGGGATAAGGTGAAAGAAAAGCCAGGTAGCCACACCAAGTTCCAAAGACTGTGGACAGGCCCTTACCAAATATCAGAGATCCTAGGGGAGAACACTTTTAGGATCAGCACATTGGACGGATAGTTGACCCCATTTCCAGTCAATGGGAAATTCCTCAAACATTACTTTGGATCCTAAGCGGGACTATTTTTTATCCCTTGTACCATAGTCACTTTTGCATTTTTTCCTTTTTCTTTGTTGTCCTCGCTGTCAGTCCTTTCTTCCACTCATTTTTGTTCTTTTTTGTCAGGGCTTGTTTGTTGCTTTGGGTCAGCATATTTTGGATCTAGTCCAAGTTTTTCCGCAAGAGGAGAAGAGGTATTTCTTAGTCAAATTTCTCCAAAGATACATGCAGTGCAAGAGAACCTTCCCAAAAGACAAAGTAGTGATGATTATCATTGACAAACAAGAAGAAGTTCAAAGTTTGGTCATCCTGATCACAAGACACATTAAGGTACAAAAACCAAAGGGTGTCATTTTCTAAGGCGTTTATCAGTTGTAGCCAACCTGAGTGCATAGGTTTGGGTACCCACCGATCCTAGAACCCAAGTCTGAACTAAATGCGAAGGCAATAACGAAAGAAAGAAGAGCCCAAAAGGGAAAGGGAAAGAAACACTCACAAAAAAAAAGTGCCCCAACGAGGTCACGGGTGAAAGATCCGGGCAACACCGCCTAATCTTTGCTCGGATCATAAAAAAAAGGGGGGGAGAAAGAAAGAAAAGAAGTTATGAACCTAAATGCATGGAACACACTGAGCGTCCAAGGCTCGATACATCTCCAAGAAAACAGAAGAAGAAAAATGATTTTCCCAAAAGGACGGAGTTCCCACAAAGAAAGAAAGTTGTAGCCTAAGCAGACAGGATAGATTTGGGTGATTATGACAACCTCTACTAGGGCTATGAATGCTCGGCTGGCAGTAGAGCAAGGTTATACTGGGAACTCAGGGAAAACTTTGTCGGGGCTATGAATGCCTGACTGGCAGCAAAGCTCTTTCCGGGAAACCATGGTTTATTTGGCAAAGGTTGGGTATAACTGGAAATTGCCTTGGTTATCACAACCAAAGGTCAAGAAATGAACACGCACGAATACACACAGCAAAACTAATGGAAGAACCTCAGATTGGAGGTCATTGAAGAATCGTCGACTCCATTGCCTCTTGGTTTGGTTCTACTACAAAGCTACTTTCCGGAAGAGTGTTGATGATAAAGAAATGCCTTGGTCATTTCTCCTTTTGTCAGGGCTATTTGTTGTAGGTCCACAACACACACCCTGTTTTAGGCCCTCTGACCATGGAGACCCCCCTTCTCTTTTGTTTTTTTTGTCTTTTCATCATGTCTGCTCCTCGTAGGGATCTATTCAACCACCAGAAAGGATTACTGAAACCAGAGAAGGTAAAAGAACCTTTTTTCGGCCTTTCAGAAGACTTACATCCTCTGAAATACCAAAATGGCCGAAAGGCCGAAGACCCGATCTTTCAGCCCTTTCAGCCTTTCAGAGGACTTAGGTCCTCTAAAATACAGAAAGGGTTGAACGGTCAAAGACCTGGCCTTTTGGTGATTTTGGAGTCTGAAATCACCAAAAGGCCAAAAGGTTCTTAGTCCCCTCTTGGTTTTTGGCGATTCGATCTCTGAAACCCCAAACCCATTGACGTCAGCCTGTGGGTTATAAAAGGGGTAGCCTCCTTTGTTTTGTCACTTTACTCACGTTCCATCTTCTCCTCCTCGCCGCCCGCCTTCATTTCATTTCCTGGTTTCCCTCCCTTCACTCGGTTGATCAAGGTAGGTTTCCTCCGCTCTTCCTCATTTCATGTTTTTGGTTTGCCCTAGGTTTAGGGTCTTTTCAATGTCCCTAGTGCCTGTCTAGCCTAGGGCACTTTGTTTCAGTGCCCTTTGGGGCTTCTATGTCTTCGTGCATCGACAGGGGCATCCCTCCCTGTCGGCCCTTTGGTTTTTCTTGTGTCATCGGATCTAGGATTAGGGTCTTGCAAGCTTGTTAGTCACGGCGTTGGCCGCAGGTTTTTTTTCAGCCTCCAAAGGCCTAAAAATTGGGTCTTCTATTTTCACTGAGTTCTACTTCAGGTCTTTCAGCTTTTCGGACGTCCGAAAGTCTGAAAATCTGAAAGTGAAACCTCCGATCAAGTTCATCCTGGTTCTTTGCCGTGTTTGGACGATTCAGCGTCCTTGAGAAAACCCCTCCCAATTCGGCCTCTGAAACTCTGAAACCCCTGATGGACTGGGCCTTCCCATATACTTATTCACACTTTCAGAGTTTTCAGTATCTGAAATTGTTTTCGGTGTCCAAAACCCGGAAAGGTCTGAAAGTGCAAAAACTTGAGCTTTAACTATTTTCAGCTCTCTTTACTTACTTCCATAGTTTAAATTGTTTCTTTGTTCAATAAGCTACTAATATTTGTCCTTTTCTTCCAGGAATGACTAAACCAAAGACAACATCCCCAATGAAGTTCCAATACAAGGGGAATCCCCCTAGCTCAAAGGTGGGGAACAAACACAGTGAGATAACTGACACCAACATCGAGAATGTAGATTGGAACAAATTCCTGACTCAGTGCTCCCAGCTAGCTAATAGATCTGAGGACTACACTTCATTAGTCCTATCTGGGCTCGTGAATGCAGCCGCACACCCAGTGGTTGTTTCATCTTCAGAGCTGATCATGACCCTATCTCATAACTACGATTCAGATAAGAGGGTGGTAATAAACTCTGAAGATCAAGTAGTACTGGACATTAGGTTGAATGTCATCGAGGATGTCTTTCACCCTCACAAAGGCATAGATAAATTCTATGACTTTTATATTGAAAAGGGAAACAAATGGTTTGGTAACAGGGAGAAAACAGTAAATGAGATGATGAATAAGGAATACCTGAAGCAACCACTTCCTAAGAACAAACTGGACAAGATAGACCTCTGGAGAGGTTATATGAGAGACGATATCCAGGCAGCCATAACAATGATAAGTAGGGTGTATGGGCTACCCCAGTCCACCCAACTTGAGCACTAAATGATCCTGCTGATAGAAAGGATCAGGGAACAAAAGGCAAGATTTGATTGGGGCACTATTATTAGTGATAACCTAGATGAGCAGTTGACAGCAGTGAAGCATAACCCCAAGTTCTACATGAGCACTTACATAATGTATCTACTAGCTGCATTTATCCTGGCCTCACCAAGAGGGGAATTTTTAATGATCCAAATGCATGGCCCCATCTTGTATACCCATAGTTTGTAAAAGGAGCAAACATGTCAGAGGATTCCCCTGATTACAGAATAGTCAATGATGCATTCATTTTTGCAGTCATCTTATCTATTGAGGGTGACTTTGCTAAAATAAAGTTAGAAGAAGTTGATGCTAAGGTGAGGGCCATTGGGGCCTATTTCATCTAGTTTAGGACATTCAGGTACATTCAAATAGCTAGGTCAACCATACAACCAAAGAAGCTACCTAGATATCCATCTGACTGGATAATCATATTGGAGATGGCCAGGCAGCTCGCCATACAAGCACATCAAGCATAAGAAGAAACATTGTTGGGACTTTCCCATCTCTTTGGGACCCTATACACTAAAGGACATGAAGGTTTGCAAATCCATTGCTTTTGAATGCGATGATTGCCCCTTACAAGTTTACAAGATAGTGTGAGCTCATTTTGACCCCATAGGTACTTATAGCCATATCATCGGTAGATTCTATGTACATGAGCAACATCTGGAAGATCATTGGATAAACTGTATAGATGACCATGAGGTTAAAATCTGAAATTACTATAGAATGAACCTAGCTCTGGTAAAAGAGGTGTTGAAGGTTCCTATTTCCCTGAAGATATGGAAATTTGATTCAAAGGATGTCTTAGAAGACATTTACACACAAGATAAGGTGTATGACCGGCCAATCATGAACGCCAAGGTAGACAAAGATGAAAATGATGACATAGACTTTAGGGCAAGGCACATGATAAAAACCACTATATCTTGGATCAAGAAGCCACACTGGATGAGTCTGATCCTAGTGAAAACATTAATGGAGCCCTCCAGGAAAGTAGAGAAACAACAAGGAGAGAAGTCAACAGCTCCTAAATATAAGAAGGCTCCCCCTCAGAAGCCAAGAATGGTTTATGGTCATGAACGACCAGTTGAATATGGCTCCAATCCTAGGCCTAAGAAAACAAGAATGACAGACCAGATTGAACCACCAACAGGATTTTAACAACCCCAATCAGGGGAAGGCCCATCCACCTCTGGCCAATCTTCCCCCACCACTGAGAAGAAAACTTATAAGAGGAAGAAGAGTTCTAAATCTCCGTAGTTAGAAACTGTACAAGAAGAACCTAAGGAAGAGGACACAAGTGAGCCCTTAGTCTGAAGGACCAGGTTGCAGAATAGGAGAGAAAAGGAAACTACTAAGAAACATAGAGAGGATCGCAAAGAACATGATGATCCTATGGATCCATTAGGACCGAATGAGTTTATGCTCTCTAATTTTGAGGGACTTGAAGGATTTTCAGATCAAGGCCAAGAAACACACACTGGGGAGCCACCACTCATACAGCCCCAGGTAGCCCTCACTCCGCCACCACTCATACAGCCTCAGGTAGCCCTTACTCCTCAACCAGTCCAGTTCACCAATCCCCCAGTAAATGCTCCTACTCCACTAGTAAGCTTTGATTTTACTCCAAGGCTTAAAAACCAAGATAGTGGGGTAACTCAGAGTTTAGCAATGGATAGTGTAGCTGGAATGAGTTATGTTTTTACTCCACCACCTCATATACTTACCCCACTAGTTTCCCTACCAACTCCAACACCTACCCTTGCACCAACTCTGCCCCCATCTACTACCACCATCTCCTCATCTCCCACTCCAATCATGCCAACACTTATTCCCTCAACCTCAATCCCTTCAACATGTGCCACTCAGGCAACCGAAGGAGCAACAGGCACAAAAGACACATCACCTTTTTAGACCTCACTAGAGGCCATGACCGGTCTCAGGCCAGAAGTGGTAATTGATTCATCAGTCGACAAAGGCCCAGAGAAGGAAAAGGAAAAGAAGGTCATTGAGCAAGATAAAGAAGAGGAGGAAATGCAAAGGGATACAGAAGGGGATTGAATGGAAGAAGGGGAAGATGGACAAGGAAAAGGGGCAGAGAAGGAATCAGAACAGGGAATAGCTATAGGGAAACAAGGCTTGACCTCAATTCTCCATATGGCACCATATGAACCAGTAACTTCCTCTAGTAAACCTACTTGGTTTACCAAGGAGATAAAACCTTGTAAAAGAACCTACACAAGTAAACTGGACAGAGAAGATACAAGTATAACTGCCGTGAAGAAAGCTTTCCACCATGCAGACGTGAGTGTGCCTGCTAAAACTATGTCATATGTGACCCAAGACCCTAAGGGTTGATGTACAGCACAAATAGCTATCCCACCCCCGAGCACCTCTCAAACCATAGGTTCATTAGGAGACTATACATTCAAGGAGATATACTTGGGGGAACCAACCAGAGAAGGGAGCAAGACATTAGCAGTGTTGGTACTCAAGCATGCTCTGGGGTTCAAGAGTAAAGATGAGGAGACCATAAAATCTTTAACGGACCAAAATGAGGCTCTAAAAAGGGTTATTCAAAAGATGGTGGGTCCCATTGACCCAAAATATTCAGAGGCTTTGTTACAAGCCATGATTGATAAGAGGGCTACACCAGATTTGCCTGCAGGATTAACCCCCTCTTTCATCCAGGTGAGTGCCGATTGGATAAATGACTTCAAACAGTTCAGAGAGAAGGCAATCCTATCATTATTTAGGCCATACAGGACCATTTTGGTTGAGGTTAATTCACTCATTGACCTGGTGGAAGATGACGGGGTATGGATGTTGAGGTAGCTAAGTGGCAGGCAGCTCTCCAAGATTTGGAGGTAATTAGAAAGCAACGCTTCCAAATTTTGGTCAAATTCTATGAGGGTGAAGAACTGGATAAATTTGAGACTTGGACCAAGCAAATGGCCAAAATAATTAAGGCCTACAAGAAACACCAGTCCCTCATAGGTGAAAAGCTGGAGGAGTTAATAACATGGGTCAATGATATAGATACATTCTTCACAGGGGTCAGCCTCAATGTCTACCGAGATGAAAGCCAACAAGCTCTGCATCCCTCCAAGGAAGTGGTCCAACAGTTCAGAGACGATATGGCTGGAGTCAATACCAAGGAGGCCTTGCAACAAATATTTTATATGAAAGAAGAGATACACATAATGTTGCAGCATGAAGAAGAGATCACTTTCTTTGCTTCTGAATTAAATATCTTCAGAAAGAAGCAAGAACAAAGGGTCACCAAAGTAAAAAGGAAAGAAATCAATTATGAAGAAGTTTAGGAGATCATGTAGAGACTTCAGGAAGCTCACCCAGAATTCTTCACTGGATAAAGTTCTAGGGTTCAAATACCAGATGGACTGGGCAATATTTTCACACTTGGCCAAAATTCACCAAGGCAATATTTTTCGGCCTCTGACTTTTTCGGCCTTTCGGCCCATACAGCAAAGAGTATTTTTCGGCCTTTTAGCTTGCGAATATTTTGGCCTTTCAACCTCCTCAAATTTTTTTGGGATTTTGGTCCACGACAAGTCTGTACTTTTGGACCTCTAATTTTGAAGACATTAAAGTTTCGGGCAGAGGTCAGGGTCCAAAAAAACTGGGTGTTTCCATCGAGGTCACCTTTTTCAACACCAGTTCGACTCCAGATCAGATCAGTGGAAAACTTGAGTTCATTTTAGAGAAACTAAGGGTCTCCTATTAGTTCCTACCATCAGATACAGCCCAGGTGAAGAATCCAGGAAGCATCCACCAAGATCAAGAAGAAGACCCCCAGTTCATAGAAGGAATTCTCCTCCTTTCTCTCTCTCCTCTCTAGCGGATTTTACCCACTTTGCATGAGAAAAAGGATTGTTAATGGGTTTAAGAATCCATGCAAGTTATATATTATTAGTTAGTAGTAGTTTACCTTCAGCAAAGTTCTAGTTTTAGTTCTATTTCTCTAGTTTAGACTCTGTGATGCCCTAACTCCGAAAATCAGAGTTGTGGATCAAAACTCTATATATTGTAATAAAAAAAACAATGTAAAGGGCCAACTTTTTAATACAATAAAGATCTACATTGGGTGCTTCATTCATGGTTTTTGAATTACTGATATGTATGCAAATTTAGTGAATGTATGCTTGCATTATTCTTTATTTTCAGAGAGCCCTTTGTGTTATTGTGTTTCAAATTCATGTTACTTTTAGTTGGATTTTTCTGCTGTGTATCTACCTTGTTGTGACGAATGTGTGGAGGAGATCATCTTTGGGCTTAATGATAAATCTGTCTTGTGGGTGCGCACAAGTTGGTGGCTTCACGATTTGATAGATTTTAAATATCTTGCACGAGTGAATATGTCTTCTCTCCAAACGCTTGCATCCGTGGAGTAGTGAATTGTGACTTGGTCTGATTTATGCTTCGTGGGTTGTTCCAAATCTCTCCAACATTTAATTCTCAAGCAAGGGTTTACAGTGGTTTATGTCCTTAGGATTTCACTTTCCTCATAATTTGCTTCATTTCTCATTACTCTTCTCTCATTAAAACGTTGTCATTAATTCTGAAAATTACCATCTTGAAAATACAAAATTGCATTTTATTTACAACACCCATACTTGTTAAAATAGAAAATACCCCAAAAAAAGAGAACTAACAATATTTTGCAGTTTACTGTCTTGAACATACCAGCAAAGGCCTCCTCGTGAACAATCACATTTATCTTCAACTGAGTAACCAAGCAGGTTGTGACCTGACCCCGGAGAACCTTGGGAGTAACTTTGTTATTCTTTCAAGAGAGGAAATCGAATCTCGAGATCCTAGCAAGTTGGCTTGTGTTAAAACAATGCTCAACAAGAGTTTTTTTTGATATTGAAGAGGAGGAAGGAGCATCGACAGAACAACATATGGGTTTTTCTGATAAGGTTCATCGACGTAACTTAGGGGGGTCGCTAGGAGATTTTAAGCTCATTCTGATGGTGAATATTTCTCCCATGGATGTTATCGGGGTAAGTTATCCCAATGATTTTTCTCATCAGCATAGTTTTATTCATCGCTAGCATATTTTAAGTACAATCTGATAGTGTAAGTTCCCCCGATGCTTTGCATGGGCAAGATTCTTGCTAATATTGAAGGCATGAGGTTCATCGGGGAAAATTTAGTGATTAGTAGGGATAAAATTACTCAGCCCAATGGGCAATGTTACACCAATGAATTTTTTTGGTGGGACATCTCCTATGTTTTGCCAAAATATTTTGAATACGGATAAGTGCAGGGTTGTAATCAGTAGGGTTTTCCTAGCAGTTTCCTTGATGTTCGATAAATTGTAATCATGGCTCGGTCCAGTCATTTATGTTGGATAGTTATTGGGGAAACTTTATCCGATGATCGAAGAAGTCATATTTAGCATCGAGGAACATGAAGGGCTCATCGAGGAAGCTCTCTATGATGTAGAACAAACACAAGTTTGAAGCATTAATGCTTTCAACTGCATCTAGCGACCTATCTGCTCTTTTCCACTCATTCAAATTGTGCCTTTACTACAGTATGGTCTTGGTCAAATTCTTCCAATTTTCCCATGACCATTTAGGGTTGTCGATAGATTCATTTCACACATCAATAAAGTACAAATCATAAAGCTAGTTGTGTGTTGGCCATCATATTTTTGGTTGCAGAGATATTAACTTCTGACCTCCCCTATCACTTATAAGTTGAATATCTTGCACGCAAAGATTATATATTTGATCTTATTTGTTCTTCCTTCTATAACTCAATCCTAGTTGAGGGTTTTAACTTCATGTGTAATCAAATTTATGCCTGATCTATAAAGGCAAAGTTTGTATATATTTTATGGGTTCTTCTCTAGTTCTTTTTAGCATCTTAGGCTCTACAACTGTAATTACTTATTTTAAATGCATTAATAGAAAAATTTGTTTTACCTTATCTTTCCAGTATGATATATTATGAATTTCTTTCCATGTGTGGATTGTTTCTTTTATGTTTTCCCTGTTCGTATATGATTTTGATGTGCTTATGGATGA
>MU227133.1:510127-530716 GCA_018584345.1 Thuja plicata
TGCAGGAGAATATGTGGTTGGAATCTTAATGGAAACCAATAACTAAGTAGTGTCCTACCCAACATTATGTACCATGGAGCTCGTCTAGTGGCAATAATCAGGTCCTATGGAGAATGGGGTTCTCCACCCTTCATTTCATGGGACATCCTTACACATCTATGCCTATAAGAATTGATTGCAACCTCAATATCATGTGATGAGTGATGATACCAGTCTATATATGCTTTCTCTCTAACTAGATAAACCTTGCTAGCTCCACTTGGATTCACAGTGACTTAAAGCCAATCAAGAAAATTTTGTCTGGAATGTTGAACTGCAGGCCTAATAAGCAAGGGTGTCTCTATTTCACTATTCTTGTAAGGTAAAGCCTGATGTTCCTTGCTTATCTCATTTTGCATCCAAGACATTACTACTCTTAATTGGACATCCCCCACATAAAGTAGTGAATTCCAGTCTCTGTCATCTAGTACAACAAGATTATGCAAATACAATTCACACAAAAAAAATTTAAAAGACATGGGAGCTGATTGAAATGCGTCATAGAACTCATGAGGTGTTGAAATAGAAGGATTCAATCCTTCCACAATCCTTGTTAATTTGAAATTAATGAATTTCTCCTTAAGAAATAGAGCATAGACCAGTGACAATGATCTGCATGCCATAACCTCTGGAATTAATTTAGTTATCTACTCAACCCTTCTTTCCAACAATACAATTTGATCTATTTTATGCTCCAATTAATGAGATTTCTCATCAATGGTCTGTTTAAATTTTTATTTTTCTAATTTCCACTATGCCCTTTCCCATAAAAAATACTAATACAAGCTCAACCCTACAGTTAGGGGTGTAGATAGGTCTGGTGGTGGCATGGGTTCCTAATTAAGAATATAAATCCACCCTGGTGCAAGCTGAGGGGTTTTTATTACATTTTCTTGTGTGGAGGACATCCATTTTCACACAACAAGATTTTTTATTGCATTATCCTCTTGACAGGATTCAGCTGCTCTAGCCAGTATGTCCAACTCATCCTTATTTATTTGTTCTAACACATTCCCAATAACATCCTCATTAATTTCAGGAAACTCATCAGAAGGTAAATTTTCTGAATTATCAACAATATCTTGCCCAACAGAGTTATCAACAAATACCTCTGCCTCTTCAGAACCTCCATCACTATCAATGAGGATATAGTCAACATTAGGGTTAACTGTTGCTTCTAAATTCATATTATGGGAAACAGTATCACTATCTGCACTTTCTGAACCATTTCCTCAGAAGAGGACTTCTCTACAGACTCAAAGGATTCTACATTCTCAATCTGAACATGAGACTTAACATCCTTGCTGATGTTTGCGGAAATCCTTGCACTTTTTCTAGCAGGGGTTTGGAAAGAGAATGGAGGGTTCTTGTGTTTCCTCCTCTGTAGTTACTACATGAGGTTCTTCTAGCGTTTCTTCCTCATATGAGGACAAGGTTTCATCTGCTTTGTCATTAACATTCTCATTGCTGGCCTGCTGCTCTGGAATTACTTCCTCTGTTTCTAGGGTAAATTATCTTTTTCTTTCCTGGAAGCAGACCTAGTTTTCACAGAAGGTGGGGTGTCAGGAATAACATTGGCTTCCTTGATTTTACCTTTCTTCCTACTAGAAATAGGATTACTAATGTCACAATACCTCTTCCTAGGTGGTTTAGGGTTAGAGGAAGAGGCTTTAGGAATGGCTTATGTTCTTTGAATTACTTTTTGAATCCCCATTGTTGTGTTCACCCTTCTTCCTACACCCTGGCCTCTAGGGCCAACCATTCTAGGCACTATTTCATCCATTTTTAAGAATTCATCCCAAGTTCCTATCATTTTCTTATTCAATTCTCTTTCCACAATTAATTTAATTAAGAGATGATGGGAAACAAACTGATCTTTTCCTGACTGAACTAAAGAAGCTCGTTTCTCCACAGTATTAAACAAAAAGCTAGGTAAATTTACCGGTCAGTTGTCATGGCGTAGGTCGCTCAGGATTTTGAAATGTAGCCCGTGAAGATATTTGTTGTTCCCTTCGCAGCTAAAGTATTGTATGATAAATGTAGCTGGTTGAATGTAATCCATGGGCAATGATATCCTTGAAGTGCCTTGCTTTTTGTCAATGTCTAATCGTGGATCACCATGCAAGGTGAACTGTGCCCTAGCTAAGCTTAAATTAATGTCCTTGGACCATTTCTCACCTTCTTGTGGCAACCTTTTCATTTCCACCATAATGTCCTTTGGGAATTCAATTCTCAACCCTTTCACCACTACAAACCCATTATGCATAGTATTTAAAAACTATAGAGCAATTTCTTCATCAAAACCATTGAGGCTCAAACAGTAATCCAGCCAACCTTTTCTTTGGAACATTTCACAGTTGGATGCATCTCCAAGTAAAACTCTATGATATGATGGCTCATGCCTCTGAAGATCACCCCCAATTTCTATAGATAGAAAATTTTTGCAGAAGCTTTACAGAAGCTAAAAATGGAAAATGTTACGGACTCAAAGTGTTGCAGATGAGAACAACAAAGTACAAAATATCATTTACTTCCAAGAAATTAAAAGTGTTTTAATGAATGATATTTCATAATACCTTCACACATGTTAAGGCCTGCCACCCTAAACACGACATGAGCATATCATCATTAATTAAACTTCAGCTTTTAATATCTTTTAATTCCTTTCAATCATGATGACGCAATCACAGGATGACAGATTTTTTAACACGTGACGATAGTCATCTCGAAAAGACAAGAAATAAATTTTCATCCTTTACATGCTAATGTTTAAATTTGAAAAATATAAATAATCTCTCTCCCCAACTAAGTTTAAGGCATGGGTCCCACCAGGCCAGGTCGGGCAAGAGTAAAAATTAAAAGAACACGTAATCCTAACAAAAATGAATAAAATAAAATATGAACAAAGGTATGTGTCACTAACCTGGTAAGCGTTGCAGGAAGATTGTTCTGAAATAAGACATGCATTGATGGAGTGATGCAATGGTGTGGAAAAAAATGGTAGAGAGAGGAGGTGAGGTGAATTATTATTACGAAGAAATAATTTCACATGAAGTGAAACGTTTATTATGAAATCTTTCATAGAAATCAAGGATTAGAGGAAACTTGGGTGGAAGAACTAGATTCTTCTGCTGCAGGAGTGTTTTTGTCATCGTGCTGCTGGAACTACTACAGGAAGTCTTTGTAACTCATGGGTTTGTGATAAAGCTTGAGGTGATGACCATTGACAATCAATTTGAATCACACGGGATCAATAGTAGATAGTTGAACTTCTCCATTTTCAAACACTGAAACGATCTCATAAGGTCCTAGCAACCATGTCTAAAATTTACCTGGGGTATGATGGTAGCATGAGTCATATAGCAGGGCCCAATCACCAATAGTAAATTTCTTGTCCTTGATGAATTTGTCATGCCACTTCTTCTGCTACTTCTGAATCAATTCAGTATTGTGAACTGCAGACTTCTGATACTCATCCATTCCATTCAGCTATAATAGCCTTTCTTCATGTGCCCTGGTAAGGTCAATGTCCAATTCCAATACCATCCTGAGAGTCTTGTGTTGAAACTCGATAGGCATAGATGCAGATTTTCCATAAACTAGTTCAAAAGGAGTAAAACCAGTTGATGTTTTCCAAGTTGTTCTGTAAGCCCAAATGGCTTCAGGAAGGCAGGTATCCAAGTCCTTCTTGTGAAAAGAAACTATTTTGGTTAGGATTTCTTCAATCTCCCTATTTTTTATCTTTGCCTGGCCATTGGCCTGCGCATGATATGGTAAATATTTACCATGCCTCTCTATGTATTCATGCATCAACTCAATAATAAGATTAGAAGTAAACTGTGCACCTTGACTTGTTACTATCTCATGAGGTACTCCAAATCTAGTAAAGATATATTCATATATAAATTCTGCTACCTTATGATCTTTGGCATGTCGCATTGCTTTATCTTCTACCCATTTTGTTGCATAGTTAGTACACACTAAGATATATGACTTACCGTGAGAAGATGGCTCGATAGGTCCAACGAAATCGATGCCCCATTTGTCAAATGGTGTCACCAGTGCCTGAGGCTTCAAGGGTATTTCATCTTACTTGGTTGGGAATCTCATGCACTAGCATTGGTCACAGTGCCTTGCATTCTTAGCTACATCCTTATGTAGGGTAGGCCAATAGTATCATGTTGTCAATATTTTGTATGTTGTCCTCTTTCCTGCAAAATGAACACCACATGGCTCATCATGACAAGCCCTAAGGATGTCATAAGTCTCATCTTCATGAATACATCTTATGGTGACCTGATCAAGACTTGTGTAAAACATAAATCCTGAGATCCATGAAAATTGAATCTTTTCTCAACCAGAAGTCTACGTCATCTAGGCAAGGAATGATGTGGTGTCCTTCCTGTAGAAAGGTAGTTGGTGATGTCAAAATACCATGGATTGTAAGTATCAAAAGAGAATAGGTGCTCATTAGGGAAGATGTCATCAATTGTTGTAGGATTATCTGGAAATTGTAATCTAGATAAGAAGTTAGCCACCACATTATCTTTACCTGGTTTATCAATGATGGTCACATCAAACTCCTGCATAAGGAGTAACCATCTTTCTAACCTTTTAGTGATGGTAGACTTGTTCATCAAGTATTTGATTTCTAAATGATCAATGTATACAAACACTTCATAACCAGTGATGTAATGTCTGAATTTATTGAGTACATAGATTACTGCTAGCAATTCCTTTTTAGTGACAGTATAGTTCAGTTCAGAACCTTGTAAGTTTTTACTAATATAATAAATAACATGCTCAACTGTACCTTCTTTTTCTTCTAACACCACTCCGATGGCATAGTCAAATGCATCAGTGTGAATATGAAAGGGAAGCTTCCAGTCAGGTCCTCTGAGGATAGGTGTCTTTGTCAGAACATCTTTTAGCTGCTAAAATGATAGTTCATAGTCAGTTGTCCATTCAAACTCCACTTCTTTCTTTAACATGGTGTATAATGGAGTTGCAAGTTGGCTGAAGTCTTTGATGAATCTCTTGTAGTAACCGGAATTGCCAAGAAAACACTTGACATATTTCTATTTTACTGGACTTGGAAGTCTAGTGATGACTGCAATATTTGTAGGATCAACCTGAATGCCAAAGGCTGAAAGGTAATGTCCTAAAACAACTCCCTCTTCCATCATCATGTAGCACTTTTCACTATTAAGGGAGAGTTTATACTCCTAAAATCTTCTGAGAAATTTATCCTAGTTATCATGAGCCTCCTCAAATGTAGTTCCATATGCAATGAATTCATCCATGTATATCTCCATGGATTCAGCAGAGATGTCATAGAAAATACTTATTACCGCCCGTTGAAAGTAGTAGGTGCATTGCACAATCCAAATGGAAAGACAGAATAAGAAAATGTTCCCCAAGGACATGTGAACTTTGTTTTATCCTGATCTTCTGGTGATATCTGGATTTGGTTATATCCACTGAAGCCATCTAGAAATGAGAAATAATTTTTACCAGCAAGGTTGTCAAGTACTTGGTCAATGAAAGGTAATGGAAATTGATCCTTTTTAGTGGCTTTTTTAATCTCCTTATAGTCCACACAAACTCTCCATTTCCCCCCTTTCTTTAGAAAAATTACTAAAGGAGAAACCCACTGGCTATTAGAAATAGGATATATAAAGCCATCTTTAAGGAGTTTTTGTAACTCAGTCTTCACTATATCTCTCAAAGCAGGGTTAATTCTTCTTTGGGATTATCTAATTGGTCTAGAAATAGGAATTATGTAAATCCTATGGGTACAAAGCTTTTGGTCTAACCCCTTCATATCAGTATAGTCTCATGCAAAGGTTTGCTGACTTTCTTTCAAAAGTTGGAGAAGACTGGTCATCTGAGATGTTGTGAGATTCTTATTGACATTAAACTCTTTGCCTAATGTAATTTCTACCCTTTTTACTTTATCCAGCATCATAATTTTTGCAAATTATGGTGACTTTATCTCATGTGGTAACACAATATGAAGGTAATCAGGTGCTACAGGAAGCTTAGGTGAGGTTTTGTTGGGCATTATGGTTTGGAGTGAACAGTTAGGGTCATGACAAGATGATGAGCCAGATCCATACTGATTGGTAAGAATTGCCACTAGTATGTCATCTTCCTTTTGTGAGACCATAAATGGATCTCTTCCAATAACCATAAGTTGTTGCACTGAATTTGCTTCAAGAGTAGCATCACCTAAATTTGGATAGATAACTTGGTCAAGTTAAACTTGGGGTTTGGCTGGAGAATATAGAGTTAGCTTCTTGGTATGTACCCCATCAGATATTGTCATTTTTCCTAAGTGACATGCAATGCAAGCATCTATTGTGGCCAGCCAAGGTCTTCCTAAGATTAATGGATATCCTCCTAGTGTGTCTTTAGGGGATAGGATTATGAAATCTGAGGGGTAATCCAAGGAATCGAGTGTTACAATTATGTCCTCTACCATTCCATCTAGCTTAATAGTGGAATTATCAGCTAACTCGAGTATTGTAGGTGTTTCCCTTAAACCAATGATGCTAAGACTCAACAAAAATTCCATAGTCATTACATTGATGGATGCTCCTAAATCAATCAACACATTTTGTATTTGTATACCATTGATATGAATGGTAACCACTAGGCTTCCTAGATCAGAGTATTTAGGCATTAATACTTTATTGAGCATGAGACCAGAAATTTGCCCAAGGACATGGACAATGTCATGATCATTCTTCTTTCTACCAGGTTGCTTGATGCAGGCTTCCTTGATTGCCTTATTATAAATGGGAACTTCTTTGAGGGAATCTAACAAAGGTATTTGGACAGTCATTTTCTTAAGTTGGTCAATCAAATCAGCTATAATAGGATTTTCTTTTGGGGGTGCTTATTGAACCAATCTTTGCGGATAAGGTGAATTTTACAAAACTAGGGTAGATTGCAGAATAGGTGGAGCAGTAGTGGTTTGGTTTATAGGTATTTCCTTAGTATTAGGAACTTTAGTTATGATAGGTTCCTTAGGTGCTGGCAATGTAGTTCCTGATCTTAAGTGAATATCATTCACTTGTAGGGAATAAGCTTGTTACTTGTTATTAGGATTTGGAGTTGGTTGTGCAAGCATTTGTGTTGGCTTCTGAGCATTATTATTGGCTGCAAGAGGTGGAGGAATAATAGCTTGCTACTAAGGTGGAGGCATAATGGCTTGGTGTTGATTAGGCTGATTGGGTCCCCACTAGGGTTGTTGTTTCTAGTTACCATGTGGTTGTCATTGATTATTCTGTTGTGGCTGTTGATATTGGTTAAATTGTTGTTGGTATGGGTTAAATGGAGGTTCTTGCTGATAGGTTTGGTTATACTATGGATGTTGGTTAGACCAATTATAATTCCAATTCTATCCTTGAGGGCTAGACTTTTGAGGGTTTCGGTTTTTCCATTGACTACTAGTACTATAACCAAAATTATTCAAGGGGTCTTGAGGCATACCTTGTCTTTGAGCCCATGGTCACCTTTGAGAAATGTAGAAAACCTCTCCATTCTCCTCATCTATAGCTTTAAATTTGGTGGGCATTGAATTAGTGTCCATAGATTATACTATTTTGCACTTATAGGTCCTTTTCTTTTCTCTGTAGTGAGAACAGAATTCAACCAGCATAGCTTATGCATCCTCCTTCTTCCTTCTTGCTTGCATGTTGTCCAGATGAGTGGCAACATCATTGATTATGTCCTGCTTAAAATTAGATAGAAGATTGTACAGATCCATCTTAGATACTCCTGAACCATTGGACTTATGAGGAAAATATCTGAGTCCTCTTCCTTTCTTCATAATAGCCCTTGAATAGTTCATACATATATTCTTTATATCAACCTAGTTCTTCTGAGAGATGTCTTTGCCCACCATAAGGTCTAAGGCCTCAATACTTCCATCATTTACACCTTTTAAGAAAAGATATTTATGTGACTCCTCATTCAACTGATGTTTAGTGTTGCACTGTAGGTTAAACATAAACCTTGAGCATAGTCTTCCAAGGTCTCATCCTCTTTTTGTAAAATTTTGAAAATTTCATCTCCCTTCAAATCATGACCCCTATAGTACTCTTTATATTTAGAAAGGAACATATTTCTCATTGCATCCCAATCCTCTATAGCATTGGCACCTAACCCTATGAACCATCTTAAAGCAACCTCCTTAAGAGTAGATGGAGACAATTTCAGCTTATGTGCATTAGTTGTGTAATCATAACTCCTACAGAGGATATCAAACTCAAAAAGGAAGGTTTCAGGGTCTTCAGTGATAAGGCCATAAAATATAGGAAGTGTAGAGGCAGGTAGGTATGTTTTTTAGATTATGATTACCATGCTGAGGAGGGATGGGGAAAGGAAAGGTAGGTTGAGCCATCCTTGGAGGAGGACCTAGTTGTCTTGGATGATACATAACAAGAGCTAATGGGTTTTCTTGATACTCAGGTTCAGCATAAAGGTCATGCAAATTTAGCGATCCTTCAGAGGATTATGGAGAAGATATTTCTCCTTGGGCATCAGCAAATTTATTTTCAAATGGGTCTTCTTCTTATTCACTCTCAACTTGGGGTTCCTCAGGTTCAGGATTAAAAATATCAAATGGTTCAACCTATTTATTGTGAGGAAGGAATCTCCCATGAGGGTCTCTTCTTCTATTCATAAAATGATTACTTAAAACTCAGTCCTAATTTATAAAAAACTGGGATCATGAACACCAAATTAAGTTTGAATTAACACCATCCCTGGCAGCGGCACCAAAAATACTTGGCTAAACAACTTTCTTAGAGACCCATAGCATTGGACTACTTATTTTAGGATTGGACACCCTATATGGTTGCTAATTAGATCATTCAGTCTCATTTAATTATTAACCAGGGACGTAAACTTGGAATAGCATCTGCAAAGCATATGCTTTAAACTCTCTTGATCCTCATGACTAATCCTATGAAATTGAAATGCTTTGAGCTTCAGGAAATCTATGCTAACACAAGTAAATGTTCTTACTCTAGGAAAATAAGTAATCATGGATAGGAACTACTCTACCCGCCGATGTTGTAGGAACAATCTACTAGTTCTGTTACTAGTGGGTGCAGGAACAACAGAAGTCTACTTTACTTCTTAATAAGCATGGAAATGATTTCTACTCTAACAAAGTAATTCACTCACCAAGTGGGACCCCTTGGATGAGTGAATAGAAACACAATCAAGATAAAAGAATTGAACCCAAACTGTGCATTCTATTCATTCAAGGAAAATATATTTGGATAGATAAAATAGTATTACAACAATATCAGCTTCTATTCAGAAAAATCAACTAACTTGACTAACTCCCAAGAGTTACAAAATTTGTCTTATTTAAAGGAAAACTAAAACTACTCCCTAAATCTAAGATCACTCCATTAATGAGGATTGTTACAGATACATATTGTATCATAATAGAAATAGCAGTCATCAAGAATAAGTCCTCCCAGAATATAGTACATGGTGGACTCTATATCCGCGCATTGCATTTAACAGAAAATTGTATTGACTTGTTCCTTATGCGAAGATCTTGTAGCAATGCCTTAACTTGCTCAAGCGCTTGCTTGACTTCTTCAACACAATGGCATCTTGCAGCAATGGCTGGTTTTGACTTCTTCAACACTATTATTTTGATCTTTAAATACACCATGAATGATCCCTGCAAAATTATTAATGCACACACAACCTTCGATACATACATATTCTTATCATTAATATTAGGAAGAAAGTGTTAAGCTCTAATTAATACTCTTGCAAGGCACATGGCTACAGGAAGGAAACTACCCACAAACATAGCATAGGAAAAGGACGATTCATTAGCATATATAATTACTACATTCTATCATTTCTATCCATCGGTTTTAAGCAAATATACCATGTCCTACTATCATCCACTTTCCTACTTAATGTCTTTACACATATAAAATATGCATATAAAACCATAAGTCTATGTATCTGTTTTGCAAATAAACTGCTGAAAAGAAAATAAAAAGCACTTAGAAAGATGGTCATTTAAGAGGCTCATCAATAACTCATAGAAAATATTATTCATATTTTAATAGACACATAAATCAAAGTCACGCCAATTTAAAAAAAATCAATGTTGTGTGTGTGATGTGCTTATATACCTAGGTTAAGTAGCTCACGGCTTGTGAAAAATAGTGTGAAGACCAATATTCTAGTATTTAGTTGGTTCATCATATGCATATTAAAAATAATCATTATATCTTATGCTTCTTTCAAAATCACCTTTCAAAACAAAAAAAAGAGGGCTAATCTACTATTATCAAATTGTCCCAATAGTGCAATCAATCATCTTTATCCCAATATCTCTCACAATGAGAATATGAATTGATAGCATGCATTTGTGGATATGATTTTATCCATATGTATGTTTGTGTTTACACAAAACACACTCACATATCATTATCATAATTACTATCAACTTGTATTTATCTTCATACATCCAAAAACTAAAATACCGCGTGCATTCATACTGGGGGGTTTAAAATGGGCAAAAAAAGGGGCAATATATTGCCTAAATAGGGGGGAGGGGGTTTTTTNAAATGGGTGTGGGGGGTATTGGGTGGGTATTGGAGGGGATGACAACAAATTAGTTTAGTGCAATATTTTTTAAAAATAGGGGGATTCTTTAGTATGCCACGAACACACGTGTTATGATTCAGGTTCACTACGTGAAGCCCCCGTGACAACATCAATATAATAGTGATAACATATTAAGTATCTAGAGTGTAAAATTTACAAGGCCTGAATGTCATATATTATTTCTACCATAGTTGTCAATCCTACAACTAGATTTGGTGAAAATTATGTACATGCAATATTGTATGCCATGAACTATAATTACAACTTTTGTGAACCTCGATCTTACCAAGAGGCATAGTATCATAAAAAAAGATAGGTATATTAAAAAAAATTGTAGGACCAAAAATTACCTTCAAACCCATGGCCAAATCCATGAGAACCTATCTAAGTCTACAAATATTCACAATTAACCTATGAAAATGGCCTAATTGACAATTACCGAAAGACTCGGCCTATTTTTTGACTCCTACAATATCATTTTAGATTATGTGTGTTCTCACTACCTGTAATGTATAAAATTTGGATTGGTTGATGCTAGAGATCTCCTAAGTAAGATTTGCATAATAAGAAGAGAGATCCTAAGTCCAAATTCAATACCTTACACTTAACTATATTGATCAAAAGGATGGAAAAGAGCATGTAAAGAATAGGGGGCAAAGTGTGTGTGCGCAGAATCTGGAAAAACTACCTCATAACATAGCAGATCTGGAAAAACTCATTTTTTGAGTTCTATAGACTATTTCTGGTAATGCTGACAGTTGATCTTAGATCGGAACGCAGAGATGAACAAAACCCAAAAAAAATTTCCCGTTTTGATGTCATCTTATGAAAAAGGTTGACCCTGTACCACAAATGCCAACCCTGTCCTGCATAGATCCGAAAGAGTCCCTATTCACTTTGTCCGAAAGAAAACTGAAAAGGGTATCCAGATCTGGTCTCAGATCTGCTGTCTTACTCCTGCAAATATCTAAAAAAGGGGTTTTGGGGTGGCTATATAGGGTTTTTCCTTAGTCAAACCCCCGTTTTGGTGATTTCCACCTCCACGAATAGTCGAATATAGAATGTATAGTGTGTGTGTATTGCTCTTTTGAAAAGAGTCTTTAAACATGCAATATCAAGATCTAATCTTCTAGATTAACAATCCTAACATAACATGGAAATGAGAAATAAATGCATAGATTTGAATATGATAAAGAAATCATACCAAGCCCCCAAGGCTAAAGTATTCCTATCAACTCACAATCCATAATTGCTACCCCATGATAATGTCCTTTGAATACTTGAATATTGAAAATAGTAGATCTAAAGAGAATGCCTTCTTGCTTCAATGAAGATCCACCATAGCTTGTTCTTGAAAATACTTGATTGAATATGATGATACATCTTCTTAGCTTGTCCTTCCATATCATCCTCTTGCTTGTTTACATCATCATTTCATCATGTCATCTCCCGATTTTGTTTCATCTCATGATCAAATGAAGGCAAAAGAGAGTGTTTATATAGAGATCTCGATATAGGTCTCCTACGGAAATGCAAGGGACTCAAATTCAAATTTCATCTTGAATCATGGTCCAATTACAATCACCAACCAAGGAGGGAACATAATAATTCAAATATCGGAGAAAGCACTTCCGCATCCGAACCCGGGGACCTATTTTAAGTTCTGGATCCCGATAAGCTCCGGATGTGAAAGTGAGGACCCATACCTGACAGAGGATAGGGTCGACCTCAACCCTAACCTAGGTTAGGGTCAACCTCAGCCCTAACCTAGGTCAGGGTCGACCTCGACCCTGTCCTGAGGTTTCAGGCAGATCTCCAGAATGTTGCAGAGAGGCTCCCAGGTCAGCCGGGGACCTCGAAAGGTGGGGGAATGAATCAGAATGTTAAGAAGGCCTAGAGGCCTAGAGAGAGAGTAGGATGAGGCCCAGGAGGAAAAATACATAGATCCTACCTAGAGAAAAGAGCCATGGAGAGGGAAATTTAGGAGGATCCACAAGATCCTAACCCTAATTTCACCTAATCAAACACATATGCAAATCTGATATGAAAAAAAACTAAATGAGGGTGCTAAACTCATCCAAAGTGGAAGTGCTTCCATTTTAAGAAAATAAATTTATCCCCCACTTTAGCTTAGCTATGATACTATGTTAATATGTAAGCTAAAGTAAGAAAACATCATAAAGTATAAAAAAAATATAGCCAAGTCCTTAATGTAAAAATCCTGCAAGAAACCATTAGTATCCGCAACCTGTAGCACACAAGGTTAATGAAAATCCAAAGAGCACCTAAGTCTTACTATGATGATCTTGAGAAGTATATAGAGCCCCTTATGCCCCCCTGATTTGGCTTACTAATTCATGGAAGGTGAAACAGGGTGATAAGGTGAGTTCAATATACTGAGTATGCAATTTTTTGAAAAGTCCTTTCCTAAACTAGTTATAATTTTCCTAAACCTTCTTAAACTGATTCAAGAGGTTAGTTATCTGAATCATGATTCCAACACCTCTAACGGCACTGAAAATGAAGTTACCAAACTCAAGTTATGATGAAAAGAGTAGATGTCTATCTAAATGCATATAAAGGGAAAATTCAAATTTAACCTTCATAACTTGAAATGAAACCCTAGAAAAACCCTAATTTACTATCTATAAATAGGAGAAAGAGATACTTACCCCCTCATTCTTACCATTTACAGATTTTGAGCAAGGAGATAGGATGCCAAAGAGAGAGGAATTTGGAGCAAGCCGCATGGAGGTCCTAAGAGAGTGTCTAGCCAGCAGACAACCATTGCCTGAGGTAAGTTCTTGTTTTTAGTATCTGTGATTGAAATTTTGATGTTTTTACAAGGAAGGTTGACCCTGACCCAAGAAGTTTGACCTTGACCTAGTGAGATCGACCCTGACCCTTTAAGGTCGACCCTGTCTGGGAAGGTTCTGTCCTTGTTGGGGAGCAGGTCGACCCTGACCCACTAAGGTCGACCCTGACCCCTAAATGTTGACCCTGACCCCTAAAGGTCAACCCTGACCTATTAAGGTTGACCCTATCCATGTCAGGTGGGTTTTGAAGTTGTTTGATTCAGAAGGACTGATATGCCTTATGTTTGTGCTTGCAGGATCCAGTTCGTCTTTGAGAGCATCCTTTTAGAGGGCTACTTTTGTCTGTCAAAGGGAGTGTCTCCGAGCTACAGCCAAAGGAGATTCAGTTGTTAAGAGATATAGGATTGTACTGGGTAGCAGACCTACCATAGCTGAGGTTCCATCAATCTATGATATCAGCCTTGATAGAGAGATGGGATGAGGATACATTTTCCTTCCATCTTCCATCAAGAGAGATCACAGTTACATTAGAGGATGTGTATAGGATCCTACGACTTCTGATCCAGGGTGAGCCTGTCAGACTGAGAGTACCACGGGGTCCACCTGAGATTTTTGTAGATATGGAGTATTGTTTGGGATGAGTACCATAGTTGCAGACTCGATCAGATCATATTTCTCTAGCAGCCATTCTAGCAGCTTCAACACATCTGGTATGGAGAGTGATGCTTTGTATTCTTGCCTTGGTTGTAGTGTCCAACACAAAGGGTACAGTATTTTCAACACCATTTACTCATCTTGTACGCAGGATGGAGAGTGATAGGGTCACTATCTCATGGGGCCACAGCATTTTGGATCATCTTTATCATGAGCTGAGTCAGTTGGTGAGATATCAGCGGGAGAGTCTTACGGTGTGCACCTTGCTACAGGTTTGGATGTTTGAGCACTATGCATGTACACGACCATAGAGTACTCCTGCGATGATAGATACGAGTGCACCGAGAGCTTATGCATATCTGCTAGTTGATTTCTAGTAGCATGGAGATATCCTCTTTTGGAGGGTATGCCTTAACCAGATACTAGGTATAGATGTGATTTGGAGACCGTATTGTCAGATAGTAGAGTGGCCAGATACCCGACAGCAGTTGAGAAACTCACAGCAATGCAAGCTGCTAGAAGGTCCTACCTAGCATGTTGTGATGACTTATTACTATGATATGGTGAGGATTTAATTTGGTTTGATACAGGGAGTCCCTCAGGCAGTACCCCGGTATGCATATCTGGTGAGATACTATCAGAGACCCGATGCCATACATCGACCGACAGTAGCTGATATTGTGGATAGTGAGACTGACGAGACTAAGGATATAGAGGTAGCACCTGAGTTATCCTATGCAGGTGTGAGTAGAGAGTATATCAGATATTGGATTTTACAGGGTACCCATCCTATCTTTCCCGATGACTACCCCACAGGTGATCCAGGTCCTTCAGAGAGGAACCACCAAGGAGATGATATGCCAGCAGGAGAGGATGAGGATCTGAGAGATGAGGAGGAGCCTCCCATTGGAGGAGATCCTATGGAGGAGGAGAGAGCAGAGGAGAGAGCAGCGGAGATGCCCCCAAGTCATACTACATACACCGGTGACCATCTAGTCTATGTTACTCCTTTGAGATCACAGCGACCTCCCCAAGCGCATATAGAGACACCACCACCAAGGCCTAGATAGAGTGAGTGAGGGGAGAGTATTCACTCCATGCCCCCACCATCTAGACCTTTTATTGATGTCCAGGCTGGAGATCCAGGTATGATATAGCTTTTAGAATGTCTTTGAATAATGATTTTGTTTTTAGAAGAAATTAAGTAAGCTTTATATTTGAATTTTGTAGGAAGTATAGCAGAGTAGAGGAGTTTTGTATTCAAGGTTTTGAAGGATACATGTATATCCTACCGCTTTCCAGCTAGTGAGAGAGAATCCCATGAAGGTCAAAGGGATCCTGGAAGACATGCAGATATCTTCTTGAGTGTGCAGTGAGAGCTAAGATTATGCAAGGAAAGAGAAGAGAGATTGATGGCTGACCTAGAGAGAGCCCAGAAGTGGATCCAGGAGATGAGCATATCAAGGAGTCACACATGGACTACCATTCTGAGATCCTCAGCCTCATATCATAGATCTGAGAGAGCTAGGAGCCACCCTCCTTCAGAGCACAGGGATAGAGATTACTATATATGGCCCTTGTGCCACATATGTACCAAACTCAAAAAAGTTTATTTATAAAGAAAACTTTGTTTTTGGAATAATTTAGTTCTATGATTGATTACCTTTACTTTCATCAATGCACAAAACTAAATAAAAGAAAGAGGAAAGGAAAATATGTATGAATGCATTCTAATTTACATAACTTATAAAATACTTATTCTATAAGGAACACATACACACATAAAGAAAGAAATAATGTTTAAAGGATAATAATGTTTGAGATGCATGATATTAATAGGTTCCCTAAGAGGAACGCCATTCATATCAGTGATTTTATAAGCACATGAAGTAAAATCCTCAATTACCACAAAGGATCCAAGCCAATTTGGACTAAATTTTCCTTTTTCACCAGGTAAAGCATTCACATTTCTTTGGTTCTCATATAAAAATAAATCACCTATCGAAAATGACCGTTTAATCACCTTGTGATTATATTGTTTTTGGAGTGGTTTATGATAGGCCTTAATGTGTTCCAAAGCATTTATTCATTGTTCATCTAACATTTCTAATTCTTGTAATCATTGTTCCTGGAAAGCATCTTTGTCAATGATCCAATGAAATGAAACACGTAGGGAAGGTATTTCTAATTCCAAAGGCATGATAGCATTAGTCCCATAAACAAGATTTTAAGGTGAAGTGCCAGTGGTTGTACGAACGCTAGTCCAATAAGCCCACAAGGCATAATTAAGTTGTGTATGCCAATCTTTCGCATGCTTGTTAAATGTTTTCTTTAATATTTGTTCAATAACCTTATTCGATGCTTCAGCTTGACCGTTAGATTGAGGGTAATAAGGAGTATAAAATCTATGTTGTATACGATATTTCTCCATGAATTTTGTGACTTCTTTGTTCTTAAAAGATGTACCATTATCCAAAACTATCATTGAAGGAATACCAAATCGTGCTATAATATGGTTGAGGATGAAATCACAAATAACATCTACAGTAGTAGAATGAAGAGGAATAGCTTCTACCCATTTAGTAAAGTAATCTGTAGCCGTGAGAATGTATGCATTTCCTTGAGAAGAAGCTGGGGAAATTTTTCCAATAAGGTCAAAACCCCAAATGCTAAAAGGCCACGGAGAAACCTGATTACGAAGCTCATGAGCATGAGCATGAATTAAATTACCATGTTGTTGACACTGAGGACACTTTTTGACAAATGTAAAGGAATCTTGTTCCATTGTTTACTAGTAATATCCCATTCTGAGGAGTTTATTAACTAAGGACTTCCCACCAAAATGTCCCCCACAAGAACCAGAGTGAGCTTCTACTAACGCTACAGGTACTTCAGTTTTGTTAAGACATCTTAATAGTAAACCATTGTAAGAAAGTTTGTAAAGTGTTTCTCCTAAAATGATATAGCAGGCTGCGAGCTTTCTAATACAATTACAGGTGTTTCTTGTTGCCGATTTTGGAAAAGTATTATCTTTCAAAAAATGGAAGATATGCGAATACCATTCATCTAAATGCAAATTACAACAATTGACACTAACCTTATCAAAAATGGCAGGGAGTTTAAGAGTGTGTGTAGTAAATTGAAAATTTTCATCATTATTTTCAAGACAAACCAAAGAAGTCGTGCTTGCCATAGCGTCTGCATGTCGATTATCCTTCCTAGGTAAAGTTTGAATTATGTATGAAGAGAATTTTGAAAGAATATCGAGAGCCAACGCTCAATATTGTGCCATCTTATAATTCTTAGTTTGATAACCTCCCTTGATTTGTTCTAAAATCAATTGTGAATCCCCATAAATTTCTAAGTTTTTAATGTGAAGGGATGAAGTTGCTCGTAGACCAGCTATAAGAGCTTCATACTCTGCAATGTTGTTGGTACAAGGAAAAGGTAATTTATATGACAAAGGGATCGGTTTCTTTGTAGGAGGGATCAAGATGATGCCCACCCCAGAACCTGTCTTGCACCTAGAGCCATCAAAATATAATTCCCAAATATCATCTTTTTTTATTGCAAATATATTCTCATTGGGGAATTCCACTTATTAGCATGAGGACAAGGAGCTTCAGCTAAATAATCAATTAAAGCTTGTCCTTTAATTGACTTTTGAAGGATGAAATTTAGATCAAATTCTGTGAGCAACATCACCCATTTTTCTAATCGTCCAGAGAGATTAGTTTTTGAGAAAAGGTGTTTTAAAGGATCAAATTTAACAACCACATTGACTTCAACATGGAGTAAATAATGCCAGATTTTTTGACAAGCATAAACTAAAGCCAAACATTGTCATTCTAGTTGAGTATATCATGTTTCATAATCCAACAAAGTCTGACTAATATAGTATACCGGTCTTTCCTTGCCATCATTATCATGTTGAGCTAACAATGCACTCACGACATTAGAAGTGGCAGAAGTATATAAATATAAGGGTTTATTGAATTGAGCAGGTTGTAGAATGGGAGGATTAGCAAGATATTCTTTAAATTGCTCAAAAGATCTTTTGCATTCCTAATTCCAAGAAAATATAGTGTCCTTTCTAAGTAAAGAAGTAAAAGGAACAATCCTATCGGCTAGGTTAGAAACAAAGCGATGAATAGATTGTATTTTACCTTGTAAACTACGCAATTGAGAAATATTCTTAAGAGGAGGCATGTTAATAATAGCATTGATCTTTTCAGTATCAACTTCTATGCCTCGCTTAGAGATAATGAATCCTAGTAATTTTCCGGAATCAACTCCAAAAGCACATTTCTTAGGATTTAACCTCATGTTGTAACTCCTAATTCTTTCAAATATTTGTCTTAAAATGAACACATGATCTTCTCTTTGTATGGATTTTGCAAAGATATCATCCACATAATCTTCCAAAATCTTGTGAATGTAATCATGAAAAATCAAAGTCATGGCGCGTTGATAAGTAGCTCCCGCATTTCTTAATCCAAAAGGCATCATAACCCAACAGAATGTCCCCCAAGGTGTGATAAATGTGATTTTAAGTTGATCCTCAATAGGAATAAAGATTTGATTATAACCTGAAAATTCATCCATAAAAGATAATAGTACATGACCTACTGTGGAATCCACAATTATGTCAATATTAGGTAGCAGAAAGTCATCTTTTAAGGATGCTTTGTTTAAGTCTCAAAAATCAGTGCACATTCTTATTTTATTTTCTCCTTTAGAGACAGCCACAATATTGGAAATCTAGTCAGAATAATCAATAGACCAGATGAATCCGGCACCTAGTAATTTTTCAATCTCAGCTTTTACCAATAAAGCGATGTCAGGATTCATCTTATGAATCTTTTGTTTTACAGGTTTAGCATTGGGTTTAAGGACAATATTATGAGTGAAAATCTTGGGGTCTATACCAAGTATGTCTGAATATGTCCAAGCAAAGATATCCTTATATTCAAGCAAGAGAGAAACCAATTGATCACGTTCACCTTGATTCAAACACTTCCCAATTTTGATTGTTTTTTCAACATCATTCTCATCTACTTGAACATCCATGGTCTTAGTTATTAACAAATTACTTTGTATGGGAGAATCTATTGGCAAAGGGAAAATATCTGATTCCTCATTTTCTCCAAAATAAGCCTCATTATTTAGGCAATACAATTGCCTTCTTTTATGATGAAATGTAAGTAGATCTTGATAAGCTCCTAAAAAATCAGTGAGGGCTTCATCCTCAGGAAAGATATCCAACCTAGGTTTTTGGTCCATGTCCAGGAGAATCGGATTAACCAATTTCAAATTTCCACCACAAATATGATTAACATTAAGAGGAAAAACTGAGGGTTTCCTATAAGGATTGAATCCTAACCCATAAGTATAATCGTAACCATCATTATCCAGGGGTACTTGTATACCTTGTTCATACTTACCACAACCTTTTCCATTAAAACCTGATTTCTTGAGTAAGTGATAACCAGAACCATACCTATCGGCCATATTAGATTGAGTTAAAGGAGCGGCATATGTCACAATGTCATAACAATCTGGTTTTATTGTCTCAATTGTTTCATCGCGAGAAGCAGCAACAAAGTTACTTTTTAACTCCTCAGAAAGCAGAGAGGGAATAAAGACTTGTCTCTCAAACTAAATTTTTTCTTTCAAAAGTTCCAAATCTGATACCTTATATTCTCCAATAAAAGTAGGATTAAAATCCAATGTTCCCCAATCATCTTCTGTCAGGGAAGAGGATTGAATCTCATCTTTTTTAACCTCAGGGGGTTTTTCAGGTTGTTTTATTGGTTGAATGGACTTGGGAATCTTAACATATTCTGCATTTAGGCAAGGGTTTGGTGCATCATCCGCATGTAGTATATACATTAGATTATTATAAATGAACCTAACCTTGCAATGAAGAGTAGAAGGAACTGCATGCATAGTATGTAACCAAGGTCTTCCTAATAGAAGGTTATAGTTGAGTGGTCCAGGCATAACATGGATAGGAGTGTAAAGAAGCACAGGACCAACTTTAATAGGTAATGTGATAATACCCAAAGTTTTCTTTGCAATATTGTCGAATCCACGGATAGGGATATTATCAAGTTGAATAGTTGTGAGATTGGATTTAATTGCTTTAAGCATATCCATGCTACAAACATTAAGCCCAAATCCATTATCAATCAATGTTCTATGAATAATATTTTGGTTAATAGAGACAGCAACCATAAGAGAATCATATTGATTCTGCACCTCAACAGTAGGTAAATCATTATCGGAAAACATAATAGGAGGTACAGAAGGCATAGTATGCATGCACTCCAGAAATGAATTAATGTTCTCTTGATTAGGAGGCGGAACAGGTAGAGTAGATAATGCTTTTTGCAGCTCCTCATGATATGTAGGAGAAGTT
>MU227133.1:544242-578643 GCA_018584345.1 Thuja plicata
AAAAACTTAGGTTTGTGCTTTGGGATTCTTGTAGGACATCTAGATGCAAAATGACCAATCTTATTACATGAAAAACATTTCAAAGGTAATTTTCCTTCAAATTTACCCTTACCTCTCTTTTCTCTTCCAGCAATCAGTGCCACAACTTCATCTAGCTTTCTTTCTTCTTCTTATATATGTTCCCATTCATCAGCATAAGCTCCAAGTTCTTATATTAGATCACTACTGCTTGCATTTCCAGATAAGGTCTTCTTGTTCTTGTGCACAGTTGCCTTGAATGTTGACTCTAACCTAGGTAAAGTGTCTCCCAATTCTATAGCCTCAAATGTAGTAAGCTTGCCAATTAGCATCTCTTTGGTGAAGTTTGGTGTCAAATGTATGATCTCCTCTATAGCCTGTACTTTGGTTCTATATGCAGGTGTCAAAGATTTGAGAATCTTTGCAATTACTTCTTCCTCGTTGTAAGTACCTCCAGAGTTCCTAATACCAGTAACTACCTCAATAATTCTCTGTGCATATTCTCTGACATTCTCATCTTCTCTCATCTTTCGTGATTCCATCTTTGTTTTTTAGTTCTGCAACTTCACTTATTTTTTAAATTTGTATCCAACATACAATGCTTCTAGTCTTGTCCAGATGTCATGTGCAGAGTCCAAGTCCTTCACTTCAGTGAATTCTCCTTCAGATAGGGCGTTGATCAGAGATTCCCTTGCAACCACATTGTAGGAAAATAGTTTCTTTTCATCTTCAGTAGCCTTTTCCATCTCATCTTCAGTCTCTATTGCTACATTCTTCTTTGTGATCATCCAGTACTCAATTCCCAGACATAGCAAATATGTTCTCATATTGTTCTGCCAACTGTCAAATTTTTCAGGATCAAACTTCAAACTATCCTTCCTATAGTAAGTCATCTTCAGGATCACCTCAAGCTATTAAACTTTCTCTCTGAGGACCAGTAGCTCTAATGCCAATTGTTAGGAATAGCAGTCCAAAAGACAACTGAGAGGGGGGGTGGATCAGTTGTGCAATAGATTATTAAACTTTAAACTTTATGAACCATAACATCAAAATTAAATAACACGGTAATTGCCAACACCATAACACAATGTTTTTTGTTGAGGAAACCTTGTTAAAGGTAAAACCCTGGTGGGAATTAACACCCACAAAATAATGTACTGAGAGTATAGTATTCCTATTAAAATATATTAGCCATGTTAGGAGCTTGTTATTACATTATAGTCCACAGTCCTTGTTAGGAGACAGACCCTATTAGGAGTCAATGAAAGTGGTAGGCTCACTTCCCAAAGAAGGTTAAAGCCACCCTCAAGGATTCACAATCTGCATCAAGTGTATACAGAAAATACACAATCCAGTGAACTATCTGATAGCAACTGTCTTTGCTTGGTCAGTTCCAATGAAGTACCAACTCTACTCTCTATCTAGTAGTCAAGCTTCGCAGCTTCACAAAACTCTACTCTTTTCTTTCTCTGCCACACTTTTCACAAATGAAAAGATCACTCATATATACCCTCTTACAATAACCCATTAGGTCGGCCAGTTAAGCTTTCCTAATACACAATTAACTAGGTCAGCCAATTAAGGCTTCCCATCATACAAATAATTACATAAGACCTTGCTAAGATACACATGGTACCTATAACAAGTACACAATATTTACAATTCATTACAAATACTTCCACATACGCAATCCATGCTCAGAATTAATTTCCACACGTTACAAGTCTGAAGTCGGCCAAGAAATAAGTCTTCTCCAGAACACACGCCACAACTAACGTCATCAGTACCCAAATAAAAATTGAGCTCAACCCATTTCACCATCATATGTCAGCTCTCCATTAGTAATCTTGCAAGTTCTGAAACATCTTCCTCAGCAAGATATGCCCGAAACATAGAGACCTTCTCTGTCCAAAATCACAGTCACAGTCCAGAAAAATAGTCTTTACTAAAACAGCTGTAACATCCATGATATGAAACATAAAGTCAAGCGGCCTTATATGTAAGGTCAAAACTTAGTCTTCTGCTTAAATCCAACTTTTCTCATTCTGGTTCATCCGTACAGTGTCTGTACACGCCTTCCAGTCAAGTAACTAGTATGTCTTCTTTCACAGAAATATATGTTGACATCAGTGACAAAACATGAGTATCAACAACATGATTAGTACCAAAAACTAATACCATCCAATAGTAACATGCCCCCTCATAATCGGGAAAAGGACATACTAGGCGTATAATCTAAAAAGATGATGGTTCAAAGAAGTCGTAAGGATAAGAGATATAGATGTAATATCACGCAAGTAGCTTATTCATATAGTTTCTAACATTCTAAAAAGCTATTGAGAGCTCTCAATAAGGGATAAGTCCGAGAGGTAGAGGGTAGAAGGAGCAGAAGCCCCAGGGAGGAAAATAATAAAAAAAAATTAAAGTTAACAAGGGTGAGGATAAAACTATATGGCCTACAAAGAAATTACAAGGAGTACCAAGACATCAACTCCCTGTCATGAGTAGATGTTATAATCATCTAACCACTTCCTCATACGGAGAGCCCAAATCTACAATAACATTTAATGAATATAGAGTGCATGTAATAAAGGCATAGGGGAAAGTGACATAGCTGATAAAAGTGGGAGAAAATCCTAAAGCTAAGTCTCTGAGTGATTCAAAATGGAAAGAACCAGTGAAGCAATCTGTTAGACAATCACTAGCTTGAACAACGAAACATCACATACATTGAAGATGGCCCTAAAATATTATGGCTATGATCATCTAAACGGTGCTAGTATTGTATGGAAAGATATTGGTGATACTAGGATGAATTTTTATTACTTGGAAAATTTGTACAAAAGAGTGTGTATCCCACCCTTGCATCCCATACCACAGAAGTTGGTTGAAAGTGGGTTAATCCAAGCAACATGATTTCCTATTGCCATCCAAGCCCCAGAACTTATAATGGAGTGCATAGCCTGATTTGACCCTATCATTTGGCAGATAAGGAATTCAAATAATGAGGTGGTGATAACCTTAGATAGAAAGTCAATGCATAATTATTTCAGCCTTCCAACCGGAGCAGAATATACTGACTGGGATTTTGCAATGTCAGCCTCATATTTCAATGAGAGGAAATCATGATGGAGAGGTGAGCTATCATCTGATTGGTTTTGAGCCAAGAGGGCCCCTAGCTCCAAACTACCAAAGATACTATATGGGACCAATCTAAAAAGAGAGATCGTGGATATCCTAGTACTGCTACATCACCTATGAGGGAATGAGGATGCCCTAAATTTTGAGGAGTGGTGGTATTTCATAATACAAACCATCTATACCGAGAGTATATATATTGATTGGGCTCAGCTCCTAAGTGACAAGTTGATCAAAATTCTCATTATAGATAAACACACATCTTCCTTCCATATGTCTTCCTATATCATTTATGCCTTAGCCTGTGTAAGTAGCTAGCCCGGCCTACCAAGTTTAGAAGAATATGAGGATATATAACTATATGATTACTATACATGTTTGCTGATGCATAATAGTCATGAGAGTTTCTGAAGGGTAAATGATGCATTCACCATGAGGTTATGAAGGGAGCTTCAAGGCTGCCCTAAGCGGAGAATGTCCCTGGAGGCATCATCGGCGATAACTACCTATGGTAGCCACTTCACTCAATTTATGACATTTACTTACTTTAGGATTGGGGCATTTGAAAATTTCTTTATAAGTTACCCAAATACCCAGATGATAAATTATGCTGGTAGAGATTTGTAGACATATTATAAAGGTTAATACCAAATGTGGTGAATGTCATAAAGTGGGGATATAAATTCTAGTAATAGTTGGGCCTTATACATGCTCCTCCAGTACTGACGCTCATAACTTGGTAAAGTGTGCCAAAGCCAAGTATACTTTTGAGCAATAGAGCGTGTTGCAAACTCACTTTGACCCCATAAATTATGTCAAGGATAATTTACAACTAGGATCATCCTTCCTCCATATCCCCGCCCTAGAGGACTATTGGGAAAATAGCATGGATGATTTCAACATGAGGGAGAGATCTTGGTCATGACTCATTGTAGAGTAGGTAAGACTCTATGGAGTAAATATTGATGTGGAGGGAGTTACAAAAGATGAGAAGGATATATTATCACCAAAATATGTGGGAAGGATAAAGGGGACTCATCTTATGCCCATCACATTTTAAGGGTCAGAGTTGGATGATCTCGACCAAAGGATGGCACCCATCCTTAAGAGGACAATGGAGTGGGTAAAGTGGAAATAGACAGGTAGGTGAGGGTCCAACACCACAAAACTCTTTCCCACCCCTATTGAAAGCCCAAGCACATCAACCGGTAGAGCATCCAAAATAGGGCCACGGAATCCCAATTAGACATAGGAAACTGGTGGGGATGATCAGCCACCAAAGAAGGTCCATAACATGGCTCAGAAATGCAGGAGTGATTCATTTTTTATAATAAACCTTGAATCGCAAGAAGGCTCCCATCTGGGAGAAGTAGGAGAGAAGGTTATGCTTCCCCGTGGGGATACACATGAGAAACCAAAAGAGAATTCATCAGGAGAACAAACTTTGGGACCACAGGGAAATACAAAGAAGGAGAAACTAAGCCCCTTCTCCCACAAGGTACCATGTTTCTATGCCCCTTCCACGATAGTGCATACACCTCCAATAGTGAGGAGGTTTCTTGATATAGAGATTCTGGCGAATGCTTTAGGAGTTATATCCACACCTTCGTGGATAGAGAAGATAATCGAGAGAAAGAGGAAAAGAGAAGAGGACAGAGTGCCTCTGAGTTACTTGATCACTTAGATCATGAGAGGCCCTTTAATAACAAAAGTAAAAATGATCTTCAATGGAGAAGGATCAAGAGATAGGGCATTTCATATTGGAGATTGCCCAAGCAAAAATGTAGAAAGAGACCACTCCGCTATCACTAGTGGATTATGAAGTGAGCAAGATTGATATAGGTCCTTTGCACCATGATATGTCTGTAGATATGTGGGAGTTTACCCATCAAGAGGTAAGGGGTAGATTGGATAGGATAAAGGGGGACAAGGCCAAACTTAATTTTAATGTAGCTCATATAACAAAATATATCGGAAAATCCCTTACCCCATTCTCCACATAGCCAAGAGAGCCATCCAGTGAGACATTTGATCCCTCATCATATACAAGTCAGGAGGTAATAGCACAATTGCATGAGGTTCATCACATGAGGAAAATAGGCAGGGATTGGATACAAGATCTAAATTATAGAGGGATGCCTCTTATCGATTTCCTTGGGGCTTACTATAAGGTTTATATACATCTTAAGGATGTTGTGAAGAATGATATTCAAATTCTCTAGGAAGAGAATAGAATAATAGAGAGTCTCCAATATTCATTAGAGGAGTTGATGAAAAACAATATAGAGGATTCAATCGCCATAAAGGTATGGGAGACTGTAGATGAGCCTCTTCAAAGGTAGAATTATTCCCTATCATATAAGAGGGACATGATAATAGAAGTCCATGAACACCTAGAGCTCATGGTAGAAACCCTCCAAGAAAGTATCTCACATATAGAGAAATACTACACCAAGATGGGATGTGGTTCCCATCAAGGCATAGGTGACAATCTCATAAATGTTGAGGGTATGAAGAATAGGTATCAGCAGAGTATAGATAGCTTAATCGATCTTGAAATATATTAGAGTGGGATTATAGCTAAACTGACAGCCCTTGATGTACATATTTCTACTTCCAGCTAGGATGTCCAAGATATATCCTAGAAAATCAATCAAATAAAGGATGACCATCTCATATGGATAGTGAGGAATGATCTAGTCACCATCCCTAAGGATGACAACATGACATGAGTGCTCTCTGCCATGGACCGGTATGTTAAAACAACAAAGACTGGGGTAGAAGGGGTGTAGTGCAAAGAGGCAACCTGAGCTAAACAGAATAATTACTAGCTCAGGCTTATATTGTTTTTACAATCTTTAGTAATTAACTCTACTATGCTTGGTTATTAAAAAAAATTCCTTAAGGAGATAAGGGGACAGACTATCTTCAACTATTTTAGTTTGTAATTGATCATAGTTACCATTTTTAATCCCTCTTACTCTATTCGATGTTTGATGAAAGGATTACTCTACATAATTAGTGAAGGAAAATGAATTTGGTTAAGATTGTTTACAAATATTGTTGCTTGATTAATGAAATGATTCAGTATAAATTCTAATGGAACATGACTAACTAGTGAGAATATCCTCAATTCCTTGATTAGCTAGTTCATCTGCTCTTTTATTCCCTTCTCTATATATATGGTTAATTGTTAATTTATCAAAATCCTAGAAAAGAGAAATAGCCCTAGCCAACATAGCATCTAATCTCTAGTTAAGGAGAGAGCCTTTTCTTAAGGCATTGATGATGATAGTTGAGTCACCTTCAGTTTCTAATTTCTTACATCCTAAATATCTACATAATAATAATCCTTCTACCAGAGCATGTAATTCTGCCCCATTATTGGTTTCCTTACCAATGAATTCAGCTAATTTTTCCATCTCATTTCCTTCCGCATTGTGAATGGTACATCCAATACTAGCCAAGCCTGGGTAACCCCTAGAAGCACCATCAAAATTTAATTTTAGTCACCCCTCTTTTGGTTGTATCTATTTACATTTGTCTCTCTTCTTTTTTGATGATATACCTCCATTTCCAATAAGAGGGATAACAAGACCATGCCACTTACCTCTCATCTTCTCATCCCAGTGTGACATAGCCTTTTCCTTTTTAACCTTATTCATGTTACGATTATTTGTCAGTTATACAATAGAGGCTTCAATTTTATTAATAAGTTGTCCCACATCTAATTTTTTTTCCTGAAAATCCTCCTATTTCATTCTTTCCATATTTCCCATAGAATGATTGAAGGGGCCACAATCCACAGTGAGCCATAAATGCTTCCTCTCCTAAGGAAAGGCCAAGAGTTTAGTCTAGATTAGTTATATTGTTCAGAAGTGCAGATGTCTACCCAAGTTGTGAACATATCCATGGCTAGCATTGAGTAGAGTATGGAAACCTAAGGATTAGATGATCAGTTGTCTCCTCATCCTTTTCACATAAAGAACATCTTCTTGGGCCATGACAGCCCATCTTCACAAAATTTTCAGCTATCAAAATCTTCTTATGCCATACAATCCAGGAGAAGAAACTGGCTTTAGGAAGACATTCTTTATGCCAACATAAAGTTGTCAGGGGGGAGTTAGAGTAACTGATAAGTCATGATCTCAGCAAGTGATAACCTTCCTTAACTGAATAATCTCCACTCTTACTTCCATCCCAAACCAACATATCATTTTTAAGGTTCAAAGATGTTTTCCATTCTTCCAAACTTCTATTCAAAGTAGCAGCATCTTTTGGGGAAAGACCAAGATTTATCAAGTTCTTTCATTTCCATCCCATACCCTTGTCTACAAAGGAAACATATTCCATTACTTTCTCACCTAATTTAGTCATAAGAAACTTGTGAGCATTTGCTAGATTCATATTACAATCCAAGGCCCTATAGCCACCCCAAGAATCTTGCCAGAAAAGGGTGTCCTCCCCTTTCCCAATATTCCATGTGAGCTTATCTTGGATGATGTATCTACAGTCCAACATTAAATTCCATATCCTAGAGCCTTTAGGGGGTGATAGTTCCCTGAAAATATTGATGGGATCCACATTGGTGAGATACTTCATTGTGAGTATCTTGACCCACTTCAGATGTGGGTTTTTATACATTCTCCAATCCATTTGTGTGCCCAGGGATTTACCTTGTAGTTTAATATATTTTATCCCTGCACCCCCTTCCTCTTTTGGATGACACACCTTATCCCAAGCAAGAAGTGAGAACTTCTTCTTGTCCCATGTTCCTTTCCAAAAGAAAGACCTAATAATTTTGTTAATTTCCTCTCTATTTTTGCTTGGTAGATCAATGCAAGACAGTTGATAAATTGGCTAAGCAGACAGAACATACTGAACCTTTGTCACTTTTCCTACCAAAGAAAGCCATTTTCCATTTCATGTTTCCATCTTGTGATTGATTTTATCCATGAGATTATCCCATAATTTTTTCATTCTAGTGCCTTTTTCTAAGGGAAGTCCTAAATAATTGCAGGGCAGATTTCCTGATTTGAAGTTGAGGGTTCTACATATCTCTATTTTAGTTGCAGAAGGAGTATTAAAGAAAAAAATTAAGTCTTCTTGGGGTTTATTTCTTTCTCAGAAGCAAGAGCATATAGTCCAAGGATATCTTTATATGCTATTACTTCCTCCTTAGAGATTTGGCCATAAAGCATAGTATAATCCAAAAATTGTTGATGTGTCGTTGGTTCAATCCCACTTCTAATCTTTATTCCTTTAATCCTATCCTCTAGCCTTGCCATTTTGATAGCTCACCCCAAAGCTTCTACCATTATTATATATAAAAAGGGTGAAATTGAATCATCTTGTCTCATTCCCCTATTAATCCCAAAAAAACCTTTGGGAGAGCCATTTACTAGAATAGAAAATTTTTGGGTAGAGATACACTCAAATATCATGTTCACCCACTATTTCACAAACCCGAAGGCAGTCAAAAACTTTTTCAAAAAACTCTAGTCAACTCTATCATAGGATTTTTTAATATCTGACTTTATTAACATACTAGGGTCACGATTATTTTGGACTGAGTGTATGGCTTCTTGTGCTATGATAACCCTATTATATATTGATCTACCTTGGACAAAACCTATTTGTTCCTCACTAATTAAGTTTGGGAGGAATTTTCACAGCCTACTAGCTATTATTTTAGTGAATATTTTATATAAGGTATTACACAATGTAATATGTCTAAAGTCATCAAAGGACTCAAATTTATCCTTTTTTGGGATGAGGGAAATAAAGGTATTGTTAACTTATTTTTAAAAAATTCTTGAATTTCTTACCCCTTCTAGTGCCTCAGACACATCATCACCTATGGATTCCCAGCACCTCTGAAAAAACATGTTGGGAAACCATCAGGACCTAGAGATTTGTCCGGGTTCATTTTAAATAATACTTGCTTCACTTCCTCCTTGGTGATTTTCCCTAAGAGAAATTTGTATTGTTCATGGGAGATAATATTGGGTATGTTTCTAATAATGTTATCCTGAGCTTTTGTATTCCTTTTGCCTCGTATGCTGAAAATGTTCTCAAAAAACCTTATCACCTCCTTAGCCATACTTTCAGGTTCTTCAACTACTACACCATCCATAATTTTAATGGAGGTGATCATGTTTACTATTCTCCTGTGTTTAGTGTTGTTGTGGAAAAATTTAGTATTTTTGTCCCCAACATCCAACCATGTCTCTCTGGATTTATGTCTCCAAAATATTTCTTCACTTCCCAATACCTCTTCATATTCCTTCACTAAGCCCTTTTCCTCATCATAAATGGTTGCATCCATACCTCTCTCCATCACTTCCTCATTTAAATTTGATATTTTTTCTCCAAAGTGTTTTTGTTTACAAAAATGTTCTCGAAATGATCAGCGTTCCATACATCTAATTTTTTCTTGATTTTTTTAATTTGCTTACTACCTGATATAACTTAGATCTATATACCTCTATTTCCTTCCACCATTATTCAATAATATCCATAAAACCCTCTCTCTTAAGCCACATTTGTTCAAATTTGAAAGGGTAGTTCTCCGGTTTACCTTCCTTGATGATATTTAGTATTACTGGGTAGTGATTTGAACCTGAAATGGGTTTAACATCAGCACACACAGTGAATGATAAGTCCACAAAGTTACCATTGATTAAAAATATATCTATTTTCTTAGAAATAAATTTGAAACCCTTTCTCCTATTATTCCAAGTGAAACCATCATTCGGTGTGAAGACATTGAAGAGGCCATTCCTATTGATCCAATTATTAAAGACCTCTATGACATGGGGGAGTTTCTGGAAGCCACCCCATTTCTATGAGGCTTTAGTAATTGTATAAAAATCCCCTCCTATGATTGAAATCTCACCTGAAAATTCTTCCAACTTCCTCTCAATTTCCTTCCATACTATTTCCTTCTCTAGATTAGGGGTAGAGCCATATACATTAAAGATCCTAAAACCTAGCGATGTCTGGAAGCACTTAACAAGTCCATAGCTCTAGTTAATGTGATCCTCTAATTTAGTAAGAGACATCACCCTAGGATCCCAATTGAATCCCAAACCCCCTAAGGCCCCCCTGGTAGGAGCTCCCCAGAAATCTCTAAAACCCAATTTTTTTTTAAAAAAAAATGATATTTCTTTGTTGTCCAATTTGGTTTCCTGTAGCATTATTATTTCAGTTTTAGTTTGAGTAATGAAACTTTTTAAAATTTGCTACTTGTTAGGGGCATTTAAGTCCCTAACATCACAAGTTAGGATATTCATGGTGACTTGGGAAGGAACTTCCCCTTCCATGCATTAAAAATAGTCATCAGTTTAGCTTGGCCAGCAGCACAACCGGTCAAAAATCTTAATTCCTATTTTTATTTCCTACCTCTTTTCTTATTAGATTTGGCACAATCAAGGGCTTGCAAACTAGGCAGAGTAGATGAAATCCCAAGTATTTCTTGATCCTTAAGCTCTTTGTCTTCAAGATCTAATAAGATATTATTGATATCTTTTGAATCATGATCATCCTCTGCCTCAATATAACCCTTGATCAACAATTATCTTTGTCTCAAGAGTTCTTCATTGTCACATATTTCATCTATAAATTGATCCATTAAATCATTAACAAAACAATCACACAGATACTCAATCAATAATCGTACCTCTTCCTATGTCTCGAAAGGGCCATCTATATTGTTGTTAACAGGATTAGCTACAACCTAGCATTGGGAAGCATCTAAGATTTTATTACATGTATTTGTAGTATTTTCTTTGAAGATCCACCCCAAATCTGGAAATGTCTTAGATACAATATGAAAACCTCCTTCATTCTCATTAAATTTTACCGAGATGCCTCCTTGTGAGACATTTGAATTTAAATTTCCTTCCACTATTTCCCCTTCTTTGATATCCTTTGATGGAGACACATCCCTCACAGCAGAAGGGGAGATATTTCCCTCAATGTGAGGAGAGATATTCCTCATGTCCATCTTTAGCCTATCTTCCATTTCTGTAATAAGTTTTTTTTGTAGTAATTCAAGTTTAATAACATAAATATCCTTCAGGCTCTCAATTGTATCAGATTAATAGTGCAAGTGTCAATGTCCATATTGACAATAATTGTACTATTAGATTGGGGCCTATCAGTTTCTACAATACCTACATATTTCCCTATATGAATACCTATATTTACAAAGAAATCTGAGCAGATCAATTCAACAGGAATATTCGGCAGAAGAATAGTCCTATCAATTTCAAAAAAAATAATCTTCTTGGATCAAAATTTGGGATCCAATCAATAAAGGTGAAATTGCAATTTTTGAAACTAGGGTTTTCTGAATTTAGAAAATTATCCTTTAATTCTATACTGCTGCATTTTAAAAGAAAAAAACCTTCTGAGAGAAGAGCAGTACTTACCTGTCCTTATATTTCTTTTCAACCTATTCAACAATTTCATTGATAGGTGTGCTATATCTATTCCATCGGGCGAAAATAGTGAATTTTTGGCATAGCTCTTTAATCTTCTCAATCTTCCCCAATTTTATATGGATAACATTAGTCGTACCTAGCATCGCACCTAAATTTTTATTGATTCTAGAGGGAGACATGCCTCCCTTTTCAATACAAAAGATGATCAAAAATTGGGAGAATGTTAACTGTGGATGTTCGCATTTTGATTCTTTCGCAAAAGTCCTAGATTGCCACAGGGTAATATCAGAGAATCGGGAAAGGTGGGCGAGCCAGGTATATCCCAATGAATTACATCAAAGGTATTACACAGAGGGATACCAAAATCCTTTTTTAATTTTGGACGCACAAAACAGCCTGAACCCAGCCTCTTCTTTGATTTAACCTTCACCCATTTCTTAGGGTTATCAATCGTATGTTCATTAAAATCTGAGCGATGCTTCAAAGGATTCAGGATTGATCCATATTACAATTTACATTCATATTTTGATCTAGAATACCCCCAATACTATTGCAGGCATATTTAGTTTTCACAAAAAAGGAGAATTGTCGATCAATTTTTTCCACTGAGAAATAAGTCAGATGTGATCTTGAATAGTTGAATGGGACCCGCCAAGAGGAGGAACAGAGGCCTCTCTAACTCTGAACTTCCACAATGGAAAAAGTAGCAAATCTTTTTCCTAGGGGGAGAAAACCCTTCAGAGAGTGTGGAAGTGGTGCATGTAGAGGCCATGTACCCCGAGAAACATGCTTGCGCATAGGGTCAGGATGTAGATTCAGATCGTGCAATGGAATTGGCTTAGTCACAGACTTCGATCTAGGACAGTTCTTCTAAAAGATTGTGAAATCTCGCCAAAATTTAGCAGAGCGAGCCATTTTTTTAATTTGTCACCCTTTTTTCTAGATATTTATTACAAACATTCATTTTTCAAAATTAAATCAAAACATTAAATTTTGAAATTAAAATACCATGTAAAAATCAAGAACCAAACAAAGATCACCGCATCAAGAATCCAAATATAATTATAAATTGATGAATTTCATTTCAAAATTGCAATCCAGGAAAAGAAAATAAAATTCATTTCAAATGAAGGTTTTTCAACCAAAATTTCTCTCCAATTTAGTATTTTCCAACATACATAATGAATAATGAAAATCATGCACTAAAATAACACACCTTTTCAAGTCTTTTATTTTTCATAATTACTTTCACATAAATAATTATTTAAAATAGATATTTCCAAACACATAAAATATTTTTTTTACAATTAAATAAAGATTTTAGTATATGCATTAATTACCTTTTTCTAACTTAACTAGACTTTCCCTTGAATTCATAGATTAACTAAATAGTCAAAAGAACTATTAAATTTATTGCACATATCAAGGAAAAGAATAAACTATCATCCAAGAAGACACGTTCATGGATCTAACACATAAATATCTAAAATTGCAATAAACTCATAAGTTTTTAATGGGTTTCAACAACACAAGATTTTAATGTGAGAAGACTAGTAATATCCATGTCAATGTTCCTTGCATGTTGATAATCGGTCAAATATATGTTAATTTCATACATGCCTAATCAAATGTTATGTGCATCCACCCAACACATAATAATAATCAAACTCAATGATAAATTTATGCAATTAAAAAATACACATACAATAATTGTAATTTAATTAATTCATTAATTCAATTAGAGCATGATTTCATCTATTCATTTAAATAATAACTTGAAGGAACTAGGTCTACCTAGTATACATATCATTAAACAAAAATGGTTAAGATAAAGCAATAAGAAATATAAAAGTATACACATATTTAAAATTATTATCAAATATCTAAAATCATAACACTAGTATTCACAAATGATTATGAATTAACAATATAAATAATATATAATATCATATAATATGGATAATCTAAAACACGATGAAGAGAAAGGAACAAATTATTTTGGGTACTGTATCCTCCTCCACTAAGCATAGGCTTACTTTTGGAAGCCTACAACAAAGATGGTGAGTAGCACTCACTAACATCATAACCTTCTCAAATAAAACACAACAAAGTTACTCCACTAGATCATTACCTAAACTTTTCTTCAAGTTGCAAGACCCTTCCTTTAATTTTGAAAAACAAATATGGCCTACCAAGATATAAGGTCATCCTACTCTTTTTTGTAGAATCCATTATCAAGGCTTGAATATCACTTTGATGATTAGATATTATTGTACTCAGTGTGACATGCCAACATCACCCGCTATTTAATTTAACATAGCCACTCTATCTACTCATTATTGCTCCCTTTAATAGAATAGCTCATTAAATTTTTCACCATCCCACACTCAAAAACATAGTCCTCTCTTATGATATTGTTGATGTTAAGATTTACAGATTAGAAAGGTAATAGACATTATGGGAAGTTTAATGGTTGTGGGACCTAAATTTTATCCCTTAAACAACCTTAAGGATTGAGAAGCTAACTCTTCATAAACTTGAGTTTAGAAAAGGAATAAATGTTGAATTAAATCCTAACACTAAGGCGATAAGCCAAGAACTTTGGTGGAATTATAAATAATTTTTAACAATCAATCTCCAATAACATAAATCATAACATAATCATTATCTCATAAATAAGCATAGTATACCACAACCTCTTCATTGTTTAAATGAGAACAAAATAATATACATAGTATACATATGATTAAACAAAAATGGTTAAGATAAAATAATAATAAATATAAAAGTATACACATATATAATTATTATCATATGTCTAAAATTAGAATACTAGTATTCACAAACGATTATGAATTAACAATATAAATAATATATAATATCATATAATATGGATAATCAAAAACATGATGAAGAGAAAGGAACAAATTCTTTTGGGTATTATATCCTCCTCCACTAAGCATAGGCTTACTTTTGGAATCCTACAACAAAGATGGTGAGTAGCACTCACCAACATCATAACCTTCTCAAATAAAACATAACAAAGTTACTCCACTAGATCATTACCTAATATTTTCCTCAAATTGCAAGACCCTTCCTTTAATTTTGAAAAATAAATATGGCCTACCAAGATATATGGTCATCCTAATTTTTTTTGTAGAATCCATTATCAAGGCTTGAATATCACTTCGATTATTAGATATAATTGTACTCAGTGTGACATGCCAACATCACCCACTATTAAATTTAATGTAGCCACTCTATCTACTCATTATTGCTCCCTTGAATAGAATATCTCATTAAATTTTTCACCATCCCACACTCAAAAACATAGTCCTCTCTTATGATATTGTTGATCTTAAGATTTACATATTAGAAAGGTAATAGAAATTATGGGAATTTTAATGGTTGTGGGACCTAAATGCTATCCCTTAAACAACCTTAAGGATTGAGAAGCCGAATCTTCATAAACTTGGCTTTAGAAAAGGAATAAATTTTGAATTAAATCCTAACACTAAGGTGATAAGCCAAGAACTTTGGTGGAATTACAAATAATTTTTAACAATCCATATACAATGACATAAATCATACCATAATCATTATCTCACAAACAAGCATAGTATACCACAACCTCTTCATTGTTGAAATGAGAACAAAGTAACAAGATACTAGATACAGGCTACAATATTAATATCATTTCTTGATTTTATTCATAAAAGATCAAAAGATAGTGCAAATATCCATTCATACTCCTTATTCATCTTTTTACTTCCAGTAGCATCATGAACATGATATAATCCTAAGTATTCAACTATTCGTCAATTAAAAGAGTATGAAACATGATTCAATCTAAGAAGCCTCACAATTAGAATAATAAGAGTCAAAATCAAGACAAAATAACTACTCACTTGACATAGAATCTTTGTATATTTATGATTAGCTTGAAATCATAAAGGATTGAAAATAATCATTTTTTAGTCTTAAAATGATATAACTTTACATAAAATTAAAGTTTGAGCATATCATAGCCTTAAAAGAATACTGGAAATAACATAGTCTTTATTCTTAAAATTTAGAATCCCTAAACCCAAGTCCCCTTCTCCTTAAATAGAACTAAATACCAATCAAAAAATATTCTCCACCTCCCACTTTATGATTGCCCATTGGTTTGCCAAAGAGATCATTATGACATTTGAAACTGAAAAAGGTTACAAATGTGTGGGGCACATTGATCTTGTTAGAATAGTCTCATTGAACACATGTAGGATTTTCAATTTCCCACACAATTTCATGATGTTTGTTTCAACTGATTATGATGGTGCCTTTCCTTGAACCATTTTATAGACACGTGTCATGATGACGGGCATTCTTTCCATTTCTCCTTTTCCTTTCCCTAAACAAACTCTCGCGAACATGACACATGGCTCTATCATTTGAAAGGAACCTGCAAGAAACAAGAAGGTAGCATCATTGACAATTATCGACTGGGGCATTTCTTTGACCACTTTCAAAACTTTGCACAAAATTTGGGACTTCCCTTGACCTTAGATGCCATGGATGGGTGTAATCTTAGACAACATGTAGATGAGTCTATAGATCTAGCAAATCTTTGGAAATCTTTGCTTATGAATATTAAAAATTCAAAACTTTGGTTCTTGTATAACAATAAGAAAAGGCAAAAAGAAATCAATCATAGCTTTAGGAGAGTGGATTACAAAGGAGCCCAGTCTTCAGTAGAATGGTAATTGTGAAGATGGAAATATTAGAAAACACCATAAAGAGAAATCATTTGCTTGAATAAAAAACTAGTTAAACTAGGTTGTGCTACCTCGAAATTGAAATGTAAATGAGCCATCAGCCAGGGGGTCAAGAATCAACATGACTTGTGTTTCATCTAGGCTAAGTTATAAAGCCTATTCAAAATAATGATCTTGTCTTTTTTTTCAACTAACTACTTCATCCACTCCTCTATCAGCAAGGTTCTAGGTCGATTGAAAGGAGAAGACAAACCATTTTGAATAAACACACCAATTTGTGTTTTCTTCTAAAAATAAAGTATTTTAGGATCATAAGGCATTCTTTAGTGTGTGATACAACTTCTCCATATTTAATTAAATCTCTATCCTTTACTATTGCCAAACTTATATCATCAATCCCAACAAATGACAAGGTATTATATTCTATCATGCATACCTTATCAATCAATTTATTAGCTTCCGCCTTCTTGGAAGCAATCCTTTGTTGGGTATTATTTAGACCAGAAACCACTTCTTCACTCTATTTCATGGCATATGAAACAAATTTAAAGTTTGGTACTAGGATGAGCATAAATATCTTTATTATATCCCAAAAAGAGATGTATAATTATTGTACTAACACAATGCAACTTCCTATAATAGGAATCGATATGGAGGCTTGTAGTTTTTGGATGATGTTGTCCCCTTCTTTCATCATCTCTTAAAGCCCTCCCAGCTATTTTTGAGAATTTTATTTTTCTTGTTGACTCTTTGTCAATTCTCTTTCTCTAGCTTGTATGGAGGCTTATGTTGTTTGCATATTTCATTTTTCAAGATCCATTGCACTTTTGATTTCTTTTATATACATCCAATATTCTGTCTCTTTCTCTTTCAACTCTTGGTTAGCTTGTGTCGATAATGAAATGTTAGAGACCAACTCCTTTTCTAATTTATCTAGTTGCTCTACATTTTCTTGTAATCTCTATTTAGCATTTATTTTTCTCTATTTTCCTCCTCAGATTGTATTTGGATCTGGGATAGGCATTGAGTGAATCCATTCCTTTCTTGAAATACCTTTTTTTTAGGTGATTTATACCATTTGAGACATCTTCAAGTGATTTTATGGATTGTGCCAACTCTTATTCTCTAGTCCACAACCTTTGATTTGAATCATCTTTCTCCTTATTCACTATTATTCTAATTTCTTCAAGCTTAGCATAGACCTTGGCTATGTTTTTTCTTCCTTGTTGCAGTGCCTCAAAGGACTTTTCTTCTAACTCCTTCCCAAGTCAAGCACAATTGAGCTTAGAAAATATCACCTGGATTTATATCTATCAACTGTAGTTTTGATATCCTGCAATTCATTTTCTTTCTTCTCTATTTTGTGTACTAGTTATAGGTAATTATACGCAATCAATCTCTAAGACTCCTCCAATGGCTCTACTATGTCATGAGGTCGAGATAGCTTAAGATCAACACCTATTGCATAGGTTTAATATTCCTCTAGAAGAACTTTCTCCTGAAGCTTGTGTTTCACATTAGGAACTCTAGACACAAGAGTAATTGTTTATCCTAGTATGGTCTAGGACTATGGGTGGTAGCATTTCTCTATTAGATAAACAACCATCTAGGTTGAAATCCCAAAAATCACATAACCGAAAAGAACCCAAATAGGCCAACTTAGAACTTAGCAATGATTTTTCTTTCCTTCTTTATAATGTTATCCCACCATATGAAATTGGTATTTTATGAACCATGTTCTAATTTTTCCCTGCTCCTAGCTTAGAATCAACAAAAGAATTTTTCTAAAAAACTCCAAGGAAAAAAATCTTTCTAGAACTAAGGAAGGGAGTAAAAATGGTTCCTAAGTGAAACCATGAGCCTTGATTATATTTATATACCTTCCATAAAACCATTCTGATGGAGGCTAATATATCTGCAACCAATAAATTTGGTGTCTACTAAGCCTACCAGAGTTATCTTTTTTTAATTAGGATTCAACAAATAATCTAAAAAGGTATAGTAATGATAAGGCTTATGGAGAATAGGAGTTCAAATTGCAAAGATCTTCCTCCTTTAGACTAAATCCCATATATCTAGTGTTATGAGGTTCTAGAAGAAGTCAACAAATTGATATAATAGCATATGGACCAGATAAGAAGAAATCTTGAAAACCAACAAGGACTTGTAATCTTGCATGATTATTGTGTGATACAGTCAACTATAGGTTTGCAACTTGTCATACCAAACATTTGGTCTAGGAATCTTTCAGTTGGTAAGAAAAAGATACCTGGAAATCTTCAAATACTCCATCTTGATACATTCTATATATAAAAGAAAGCATGGAGAATATATCCTTCAATTCATTTTTGAAATTCATATGCCCTAATGAGAATCTAGAAAACATTGACTCCCTTGTGTCCATATCTCTGTTAAGAAACTAGATAGGTGTATTTGCATTTGCCCTAAGGTATTCCAACCTTGTCTTGTCAAACATTATTGATCTATTTGGGTCATATGGAATACAAATAATTTATCTTATCATTCATGGGCTTATAACCACCATTATTTCTCCTTGTTGAGTAATCCCTTATTTGCAATTGAAAAGAATTTTTATAGCTTGAATTAATTTGGGGCTCGGGTAGAGATATGACACTATGTATTGGGTCAACCCACATTGACAAAATTATGTGCCCATTACAGTATGTCTTGGATTGTTCTTTCTATATAAGTTTAATTCTCTGAGATTTTTAGGACCTAAAGCTAGTTGTGGATCTTGGATTTCTTCAGCAAAATCCTTGATAAAGATTGGGTCCTTAGTCTTATCATCTTGTATGGACATTATTTTTATAGATTTGGCTTTTGAAATTCTATGTACTCTACAAAATGATGCATATGCAAAAATATTTACAATACTCGCGGATGGAAATAGCTTAGAGGTTTTCCCAGTTGTAGATACTCCTCAAGAATCCATCTTACAACAAAATATTCTCTATCATTTAATGTAATCCTCAAATTCAATTCTACTTACTTCTAAAATATCCCTTCACATGTTTTTTCTGAAACTTTTGGCACACCAAAAGAAATCAAACTTGTAAGGTGATAATTGTTCATTCATGTGCATTAATTTCCTTATTCCTCAAAAATATCTATGAGTAAAGAGGTGGTACAAATAACCCACTTTGTCAACATTTCCAAAAATGAGGCAATGACAAAGAATGAGGAGATTACACGACAACACATTAAAACATACTCTTTCAAAAGGTCATATGACATAGACCACCATACACGAGGGAAAAGGACTTGAAAAATAGATAGACCAAAGGCTAACAACTAAGAAATGTATCGGATGGTACTTATTGAAACACAAAACATGACTAACCTACTATTTACAAAAATGAGGTAATATACCACTAATGGAAATGTTTAATGTGGATCCTATTAATTGATATCTCAAGAAGGTTACCTTCCATGTCTTCCAAATTGAATGCATAATTTTCTTTTCATCATAAAATGTGAAAAGGACCCTCTCATAAAGTGTCAAATTTAGCTTGCTAACTTCGCTTAGCTACTCTTTAATTGTATTTTAAGACCAAGTAAATTTCCTTGAAGATGGGGTCACATGATATTTTGTCAAATCAATGTTTGACTATCTATTGATGATGTGCCAAAGCATTGAAAGCTTCCCCTTGAGATTATGGTAAACTTAGAAATTCTTTCAATCTTATATTCATTGCATCATTTATGTGATGACATGTAACTGATTGAATGTTTGAAGATGTTAAGTTGATCATCGAAATGAAGAAAAGATAATGCAAGACATTAAATCAGTTAATGGATTGTATTTTCATTGATGTCAACTTGATATAATATAATCGGTTATAATGAAAGTGTCAAAGACTTCAGAGAATAAGAGAGAAAAATATTATGCTTTCAGTAATGCATAAAAATACAAGCATTCACTAAGTGAATACAAACACCGACAACTAGTGGAACCTGACGGACAAAGATCACCGAAAGTTAAGTCACAGTGATGCCCAAGCAAAGAAACCAACAAGCATTACCAAAGAGTAGAATCACAAGCATTATCGACGACCAGAATTATAGTGTTAACCGATGAGAAGAACTTTGTGGTGAAGCTCAAAGGACAAACAACCCCGATGGAGAAGCTCGTGGAGAAGTGGAGTGTTGACCGAAGCTAAGAGTTAAAACACCAAAGTTAACTAGAGTTTAGAAATGATAAAATATCTAGCTAGCAGAGCTAAATATAGACTTAACTGGTAGTTATCATTGTTTTCATCGATAGGCAAGACAAGTAAAGGATTTAAAGTTGTTTTGTCCAGTTGGCAAGAAGATTTCTACGAGATAAAATAATATTTATGCTTTAAATCAGGAACCTAGAAACGGTGATATCATGTCTATAAAGAGACAACTTAATTCATTATGAATTAAGGGGAGTGAATGAAAAAGAGGATGCTGGAGAGAAACTAATGAAGAACAACTTCATACAGTCCTGATCAATCAAGCTGAGGAGAGAGCTAAAGATTTCTGTGGACATAGAGCAATAGAGCATAGCATCACTAAGCTGAAAAAACATGGAGCAAAGGTATTGAAAAGATATATTGATCAGAATTGTTTAATGAGATTACAATAGATCTGAAAATCTGCAAGTATAATTTGTATATGTGAACATATCATATTGTTTCAGTTTAACCATTGATTCAAAAAGTCTCTTAACCGAGCAGGATTTAAAGATCCTTTCTATATTGAGATACATCCCAAGGAATATCAAAAATTTTGATCATGAAGATAGCATGAGATGTCAGATACCATTTGACAAACTAGAAGATTTTGGACAAGGTAGCATAGAGATGCCCAACATCAAGTGACAAACTAATCTTTTAAATCCTCTAACAAGGTCACACCTAACAGTGTGTTTGTAGCCTTTAACAGGGTTGGCTCTTCACCGAGCTCACTTCAGAAGAGTGAAAATTTTGGCTTACCGGTCCCAAGTGGTTTTTCCCTTAACAGGGTTTCCACATAAAAATCCATGTATCAATGTGTTTATGAGTCATTACTTTAGTGTTTTACATTACACATAACTAATCTAGATTGATCGGTATACTCTAAGCTATTTACTATCATTCAGTAAATTGAAAGACTGATATTCGGTAAATATTAAGAATAAGGTTTAACAAAGCACTCTGAGTAGTAGTTATTTATTAATTATATTTGAAGGCATACATCTTATAGGAATAAAGATAACTAGAGGCTTAATATTGTGGTACTAAGTTTTTGCCACTAATTCACCNCTAAGTTTTTGCCACTAATTCCCCCCCCCCCCCCCCCTCTCAATTATTACTAACATTATGTTCACCTTCAAAAAAATTCAAAAGTTTTAGGGCTTGAATTTCTATTGAAATTGGAAGAACCACTTCTTTCCAGTACACCAACTCATATGGAGAAGTATTTAAAACTTGCTTTGGCATGATGCAGTCTAACCACAAGGCTATTTATAGGTGTTTGTGGCATTCTCTCTAGTACTTAGAACCCAACCTCTTAACAATTTTGATCCTATTTTTGTTTGTTGATTATGCTAAGCCATTTCCTTGAGGATAGTAGTTTGAAGATGTTTTTAAGAAGATGTCATTTTAAAATAAAAATATAATATTCGTGATCTGAAAAATTCTCTTGCATTATCCAAAATAATGGTTTTGGGAGGACCAAATCTAGAGATCGGTTCTTCAAGGAATCCAACAATCTCATTTTAAGTAGCATTCATTACTGACTCTACCTCTACTCAACGAGTGAAATAATTTGTGGCTATTATGATCCATTTATGAACTACACTAGAAGGGGATTAATAATTCTAATAAAATCTAGTCCCCACTAAGCAAAAGGTTAATCAACCTCTACTAGACTTAGAAATATTGTTGAGTCTATCTACTTTCTCACAAAGAACTAGCATTGTGTACATTTTTTTACTAGATAGATATAATACAAAAATATGGCCTGCCAAAAAGAACCATCTCGCATAATTTTTGATGTAGTGGTTTTTGTGGAAAAATGCCCTCCAGATGGGTTGCTATGCATGTATTCTAAAATCTTCTCGCTTTTATTTTCATTAACACAACTAAGAACAACACTATTGAAATTCCTTTTTAAAAGCACTCCATCAACCAAGAGGAACCCAACTCCTTGTAATATATAATATCTTCTTTTAGAAACAATGATATGTGATGGATACTTAGCTATCTACATGAATTTTATTTGGTTGGCCACACAATATTTTGTCTTCATCTTCTAATTGATGAGAATTAATTGTTCAACTCCTTCATTTTCTTTGGTGATATATTCATAGAGCCTCTTTCCATGGATCACTTTAGTTGGTCTAACCTCTATATAATATTCCATGATCTTGGTGATCCAATTGGCTCTCTTTTTAGTGTTCTCTCCTTCCATTATATATTCTTGCGCATTTGGGTGTGCAATATATACCATGATTTTATCTCCAACTATTAGATGTGTGAAATTTGTAACCCTTTGACAAAAGAAAAAGGCTACTTCTTAAGAAAATTATACTTCATTTAATAATCCTTGTGAGTCCTTGAATACAAGGTCACTGAATGTTATTCTTTCTGAGTCTTCCCTTTCTAGGTTAATACAACAACAATGTTATATTTACTTCTATAGACATATATGATAAACACTTTTGAAAAATCAAGGTTAGTCAATACTGGTGCATCTTTTACAAGTTCCTTTATTTTTTTGAAAGACACCCTACATTCTAAAGTCCACTTGAATATCTACTCCTTTCACAAAATCATAGTAATAAGCCTTATAAATCCAACAAATTTTGAAATGAATCTACTTACAAAATTTATTCTTCCTACAAAAGATTGGACTCCCTTCTTGTTAACTACTAAGGACAACTCTAAGGTATCTTTTACTCATTTAGGGTTGATAAAAATTCCTTCTTTAGAGATCGCATGGCCCATAAACATCCCCTAAGGGACTCTAAACACACATTTCCTGGGATTGAGAGATATCCTAAACACCTGGCACTTTTGGAAAACCTTTTCCAAATGATCAAAATGATCTTCCTTCTTTGAAAACATTGTTAAATCATCTTAATAGATCAAATTGATTATATGTATCAAGTTTTTAAATGAGATATCCATGGCCTTCTGAAAGGTAGCTTTTGCATTGGAGACACCGAATGGTACCTTGATGTAAGAAAAGGTTCCCCACTTGGTGGTTAATGTTGTTTTATGCTGGTCTTCTTTAGCCATCCAAATTTTGTCGTAAGGTAAAAAACTATCTAGCAAGGACAACATTTATTATCTTTCCATTGTCTATAAATTGTTCTACATTGATGACAGTGTGATGATCTTTTAGGGAATCCCTATTTAATTCATAGAGGTCTACACACATGTCTATATATCCATTCTTCTTCCTAAATGGCACTAGATTTTATACCCATGTGTTATGTTTGACTGGGTAGATGATTTTATAATCAATCAACTTTTTCAATTCTTGGGACATTAATGACTCTACCTTCATATCCATTGGCCTCTATTTTTTCCTGATGGTCTCATCTACTTCAATGAGTTCAATGGTATTCTCAATGATATTTTGAGTATACCCCTTTATATTATTATAGATTCAAGCTATGACTCCCTTGTATTTCTCACACGGGAATTTGAGTTTCTCTTTATCAATGACAAATAAAAATTTTCCCACTTTTAGTTTCCTACTGCTTCATATTTCTAGGTCCCTATAATCTTTTTCAATGGTGATAAACTTTAGTTTTTATTTCCCAGCATCATCACAATCAAACAATTTTTCCAAGACTATTATACCCTTGAGTAACTTGTTTACCTTCAACTGAATTACCCGATCCTCATAGACTGCATCCACTTTAGATGGAGCTACTCAAGAAACTCTCCAAGATGTTAAATGAACATGGAAATCTTCTCATCATTTTCAAAAACTTTTAGTTCTTATCATCTTCAGGTATAGTTGGTTTGACAACTACCTAGAGTGACCGCCTATTAGTGATAAAATCTCACACAGATTCAAATAGAGACCTAATTGTATCCAATTGATTTACCTTTGCATTTTGTTTTCTTGGAACTACCTAAAAATTGAAATCATCAAAACTTTCAATCAGCTCTTATACACTATGGAGATAAGACCTCATGTAGGGATTCTTAGCAGCTAAAGTATTTTGTGCTTGTTTTACAACCATCTTAGAATCTCAGAAAAACTTAATTTTTTTAACACCTATTCATTTAGCTAGATATGGTCTGCATACCAGACCTTCATATTTCACCTCATTATTTATAAAACTAAATTGAAAGTGAAATGATATCTTCACTTCTTCTCCTAGTGAGGAAATTAGTTAAATACCAACACATGAATCAATACAACATATTGCACCATAAAAATACATCATCCATAATTTTGAGGCTTAGTGACTAATATCCTTATCTACATTGTATTTTTCTTTTATCACCTTCAGAATAGGATGAGCTTCATCAAAGATCATATAGTTTCCTAGGTTAGTAGCATGATAGTCTCTAAAAGGATAATTTTCTATAAATAGATTAAGAATAACTTCTTCTTCCTCAGTCATATCCCCTATTATTTATTATTCTTCTTATACTTTAATACAATACATTTCATGGTTAGAGATAGACGTTTTGGTGGGTTCAAATTTTAACACAACTTCATCTGACACATGCACAATATGCATAGGTTCTGAAAATGCTTTGACATTTCCTCCATGTTTTATCCTTGGGATCATGGGAGACCAATCCATAAATATGTGTCCTCTTATTTTGGTAGTGAAATATCTTTATATTTAAATGTTGATGTATAGTCAGAAAATGGAAGCACTTCCATTGTAGACTAGTTTAGCCTTCCGAGTAAGTGGTTTGGGGTCATGCCAAGTGCCTTGAATGGGTCTCTAACTTGGATCTGGCTTTTTCCCCTATTCCGCCCCATTTCCCACTTTTCCAACCTATTTTTGACACCCTAAACTAGAAACTAAGATTTTTGACCTCAGGGTCAAAATCAACCTTTCTTGGTCAAGGTCGACCTCACCCTTGACCTAGGTCAAGGTTGATCTTGACCTTGACCTAGGTCACAATCAACCTTTTTCTAACCTAGGTTCCAAATTTTAGATTTTTGAGATTTTCGGATCTCATGCTTCGGAAAAGTTTAATTCTCACTTTAGGGTCGGTTGTTTCGGTCTTTGAAGAAATGATTTAAATTATATTTAATATAGGTCCACTTCTAAGGGTATAGGTATAATGGAAATTTAATTCTCCTATTTAGGCCTCTCTATAAGATTGTGCCCTATATTTGTATATAAGGAAGCTTTCTCCTCTCATTTTCTTTAAGACTAACCATCATCAAGCATAATCACAAGCGCTCAAGACTTGACAACCATCAACTAAGTGAAAGCTAAGGAGAAAGATTTAAAGAAAGAATCTATTCTCAAGCATTCAAGCATTCAAGCATTCAAGAATCCAATTCATCAAGGAGATCCATTGGTATCCATTGAAGGATTTAAAGCTCTATGGAGCTCTCTTGTTGAATATTTCTCCATCAACATTCCTCCAAGCTTCTTCCTATTCCAAGGTCCATTCAAGATTGGTGTTGAAGATCTACATGCAATTGATTTGAGGCATCCTACATTCTACATTCTATATTATACATCCATTCGGTGCATACATACTTGTGGATCCAAGGATTCGAATCCACCATAAGGGCTTCTATACAAGCAAGGTGAATTTGTTTATTTACTTTGTTTACTTATGTAATTTCAATTCGACTATAAGGTTAATTCCAAAACTAGGGTTTGACCAAGTTGAACCCCTCCCCCCAAAAAAAAAACCATTTTTCTTACAGGTATAGGTTCAGAATAGCATATCAGAGTGTAGATTTGGATAACCTTTTCGGAAAAATTTCAGGAACCGAAAATAGATTTTCATTATGAGACTTTTTAGGTCAATTCTGCCCTAGGTAACAATAAAAAATTATGGGTCAAGGTCAACATTGAATTAAGGGCAAAAATCGTAACTATGTCAGAACAGAAAATGATTTTTGGGTTTTTTAGATCTCGTAGTTTCAGTTCAGGCGCGTGAAAATCAATAGTTTCTGAGACCATGTGAGAGGGTTTTCAGCAGGTTCTTTTTCAGAGGTAAGTATTTTATTCCATTTTCCTTTGCAATCATTTCCATATTTACACCCCTTATCAAATAAAATTAAATGTAAGGTAGATAATATGTGCATAGGGTCAATTTTATGAGCAAATCTCCATTGTTCTACTCCCTATCCATATTTTCTCCTTTACATTTTGGTGAACCCGCGATAGACAACTCTTTCTTTTTGGTGTTAGATTTGCATCTTATGTTAGATCTTACATGCATTTAAAAGTAGATTTCTTTTATGCTCTTGCATTTATATGTCAAAAATAAATAAAAATCACAAAATTTCTTTAAAAATACAAAAATATTTACTTTTTTCATCATACATTTCATTTGTATGCATTTGGATATATCTAGATCTATTTTCTATGCATTTATTTATTCATTATGCTTCCCAAGTTGTTTCAAGTATTTTCCAAACCTTATACAATGTGCTTTATTGATAGGGATGATAATCCTCCTATTTGGGATGAACCTTTGGATTTGGATGTTGATTACTCTCTTTCTCATGAAGCCATTGTGGATGATTCTACTTTTTGGGATGAACCCTTAGATAAAGACATTGATTTATCCCCTCCTTGTGAAGATGCCTTGATACAAGAGGGTGATTTATTAATGGATGACATATTCATACATGATGGTGACTCTTTTTCTAAAACACACTCCCTTATGTAGATATTTTAGAGAAATAAGAAAACATTATAGATGTTTTACCTCCATTTGGGATTCCTTCTAGTGATGAGGCATTAGCGGAGAATGATATGAATTCCCTTAATGTTCTCCCTCTTAGTGATGATCTTATGGAGAATCAAATCCTCCCTCATCTCCTCCTAGGATGTATTCTTTTCTTCCTTCTTGTGAACCTGTTTGTAGTGTTGAGACAATTAACATGGTTTATCCAAAACCCTTATTGACTATCAAAGGTTGTCCTCGCATTACTATCAAAGTAAACCTATGGAATCTTTAGAGTCTTTCAATGATCAAGATTCAATAGCTCACACCTATCGTACAAGGAATAACCCTTAACCTAATCCAGTGGTTGCTACTTATTTACCACCTTCTCAATCCATTCTTCCTCCTCTGCCCCATCTTCCTAGCATGGAGTGTGATTTGATAAACCAATTGTGCAATACCCCTGCCAAGATTTCTTTATGGGAGCTTCTTTAAAATTCACCTACCTACCATGAAGCCTTAAAAAAATCTCTATCAACTCTTTCCACTCCACCTCCTAACCAAGAGAACATCAATGCCTTCTTACAATGCATGCATGTTACCCAGGTCCTCCTGACATTGCTTTTACTCAAAAGGATTTACCTTCTAAGGAAGTTCAGAAGCAATATGATGCCCTTATGATTGTTGTTACTATCAATAAGAGTATCATCCGTAGGACCTTGATTTTTAATGGATCTGGGCTTAATATTTGTAGCATGGACATGCTCAAAGCAATTAAAGTCAATCTTTCAACTATTCAACCTAATAATAATCCTATATGTGGCTTTGATAACATTGATAAGAACACTTTGGGCATCATTACCTTACCTATCAAAGTAGGTCTTGTCATCCTGAATACTCCTTTTCATATTATGCCTGGACCTCTTAATTATAACTTACTTTTGGGTAGACCTTGGTTGCATGAGATGCATGTTGTTCCTTCCACCCTTCACCATAAATTCAAGTTTATTCACAACAACATAGTGTATACACTTCATGCGGATGATGCGCCAAATCCTTGTTTGAATATTCAAACCCACAATAATTCTATTCCTAATAGTAATCCTTCTTCCTCTAATGCCCTTCCTGGAGATGATTGAGGAACCTTGGATTTTAATCCTACCTTTATTGGAGAGTATAAAGTTTCTAATCTTGATTTTATGAAGCAACAAAGAGAGTTTGAACAATGAGCTTTTGCTTCTACTTCTAATGCCCTTCGTAATAACTTTGTCTTTGCTTCTACCCACTATGAATCTATCAAACCTACTAGTAATGACATAGTGACTACTGAAGTTCCATTGACTCCTTCTAATATGGCTTCTCGTTATGGTCCTAGTTATCATTTACTAGTTAAACAAGGATTCCATGGTCAAGGATGTGGTAAGCATAAACAGGGAATTCAAATTCCCTTACAGAATGGGGGGTATGAACATTCTTATGGATTGGGATTTAATCCTCAACAACATATCAATTTTACCAACATCTCAAATAACACTTCAAAACATGATGCACCTAAGAAGGAACTTGACCAAGAAGTTCTTTTGCCTAAACTCCTTCGTGCTAAGATGATTACTAGACCTAAATGCAAAAAAATGTATTCCACATTTGGAACCTCTTCCTTTTTGTTTGTATCATAGATTTCATGATCACTCTACTAATGAATGTCATGCTTTACATTATAAGATTAGGGAGCTCATTGATAGTAAATTTATTTATATATCATGTGGCAATGAGTTGTATTTCAATCCTATTTTCTCTAAATAACATTTATTTTCCTATTATGGAACTCCACATTATGTAAACAATGTTAGCCTAATCTTTGGGGGCTCGTTGTTTTGCATAGTATTGTGAGCGATATAATAGATACCATTTCATCCTTGTTCCTATGCTTGGGGGACAAGGATGTCATCCACTTCTTTTTTGTCTTTCTGGGATCCACTTTTCCCTTGGTTAAGCAATATCTATCTATTATGTGATATCCAATCATACATGAAAAAATTGGTTTACATTGAGGATCTATGTCCTTGATCATAACCTACTTCTTTGTTAACATTGGGTTTCCATGCTTTATAAATCTCTTACCTTGGAAACTGAATAATGTGTTATCCCTCACAAGGGTTACTTTTTCACTTCTTACATGATATCTCTTTGCATTCGTCCCTTCTATGGCCTCATAGGAGTTGTGACCTTCTTGGCTTGGACTAGGTGTTGTCTATGGATATTGTCTTAATATTGAAGAAGACTTTATCCTTGAGATTTTCTTTCCTTAACATGTCAAAATAGTATGTACTTTTCCATCTTAAGGAGGGGGCATATATATGGCCTCCCTCATTCTATATTATTGCATTTTTTTTCTAACCTTTTCTTTTGCAGCATGCTAAATCCTTGGAAGGTAATGCACATAAGTTGCTAAATCCTCAAGAGATACACATTTTACAAGTGTATTCCATGGTGATATAAGGATATGGATCCATGGGTACTTCATAAAAGTCATCAAAAGATGTACAAAGCCACTAGAAGGTGCACATCTTTACGGGGTGACTATCAAGTGCCTTCTTGGTGGGCCATCTTATCCTTTTTGTGATTCACAGTGAGATACACACATCTTACTAGGCGAGCCAATCACACCCTCTCTCTTTTTATCTTTGACCAATGATGTCTCTCTTATTGTGATCTTAGGGTTGATAAAGAATTAAGTTCCTGGGGGCTTGAGGATTCCTTTGTCCCTTTTTATTTCAATAAGATTATCTTTTCTTCATGATCTCCTTTACCAAGAGTTTGCGTCGAGTCCATACTCTTGCTAAAGTGGGGGCTAAATGTATAGTTGGAAAATGGAATCACTTCCATTGTAGACTAGTTTATCCTTTTGATTAATCGGTTTGGGGTCATGTCAAGTGCCTTGAATGGGTCTCTGACTTGGATCTATCTTTTTCCCCTATTCTGCCCAATTTCCCACTTTTCCAGCCTGTTTCTGACACCCTAAACTAGAAATGGAGATTTTCAACCTTTCTAGGTCAAGGTTGACCTCACCCTTGACCTGGGTCAAGGTCAACCTTGACCTTGACCTAGGTCACAATCAACCTTTTTCTTACCTAGGGTCCAAATTTTAGATTTTTGGGATTTCCAGATCTCGGGCTTCGAAAAAGTTTAATTCCCACTTCTGGGTCAGCTGTTTTGGTCTTTGAAGCAATGATTATTAAATTATATTTAATATAGGTCCAATTATAAGGGTATAGGTCTAATGGGAATTTAATTCTCCTATCTAGGCCTCTCTAGAAGATTGTGCCTTAGATTTGTATATAAGGAAGCTTTCTCCTCTCATTTTCTCTAAGACTAACAATCATCAAGCATAATCACAAGCGCTCAAGACTTGACAACCATCAACTAACTGAAAGCTAAGGAGAAATATTTGAAGCAAGAATATATTCTCAAGCATTCAAGCATGCAAGCATCTAATTCATCAAGAAGATCCATTGGTATCCATTGAAGGATTCAAAGCTCTATGGAGCTCTCTTGTTGAAGATTTCTCCATCCACATTCCTCCAAGCTTCTTCCTATTCCAAGATCCATTCAAGATTGGTGTTGAAGATATACATGAAATTGACTTGAGGCATCCTAAATTCTAAATTCTACATTCTACATTCATTTGGTGCATACATACTTGTGGATCCAAGGATTTGAATCCACCACAATGGCTTCTATACAAGCAAGGTGAATTTGTTTATTTACTTTGTTTACTTATGCAATTTCAATGCGATTGTAAGGTTAATTCCAAAATTAGGGTTTGACCAACATGAACCCCTCCCCCCCCCAACAAATAAACAATTTTTATTATAGGTACAGGTTCGGAACAGTAGATTAGAGTGCAGATTTGGATACCCTTTTCAGCAAACTTTCGGGATCTGAAAATAGATTTTCAGTCTGAGACTTTTTAGGTCGATTCTGCCCTAGGACACAATCAGAAATTTTGGGTCAAGGTCGACATTGACTTGAGGTTACAAATCAGAACTATGTCAGAATGGAAAATGATTTATGGGTTTCCTAGATCTCGCAGTTTTAGTTCAGGAACATGAAAATCAATAGTTTTTGAGACCGTTTGACATGGTTTTCAACAGGTTCTTTTTAGAGGTAAGTATTTTATTCTATTTTCCTTTGCAATCATTTCTAGATTTACACCCCTTATCAAATGCAATTAAATATAAGATGATTAATGGAGGCATAGGGTATTTTTTATGTGCAAATATCTATTGCTCAAAACCTATCTAGAGACCCTATATTTTCTTCTTTACAGTTGAATGAAAGGATAGTATCAATGACAATGATCTCTTATGGGACAGTAATGTTCAGGCAGGATAACAAGGTCAAGGGAAGGTTTCTTATTATACCAATATGCTAGACTCTCTTCCATCCAACTACATGAGTCCTTTAACTTAATGCTCATATTCTAATTTAAGTGTCTCTTCTATTTTCTTGGGCATAATGATACTACTTTCTCTAGAGACTATCATTGAATTGTGTAACAACTTTTCCCCTATTATTAAATTCAAAAAGAAGGGCATTGGTTTAGACATACCAATCTCTCCTCCTTGCAATTTGTCTCTTTAATTATTCAACATTGTCAGATTTTGGACTTGTGGGATTTGTTGTCTAACAATTGAAGTCTTTCCTTTGATTTGTTCTTGTTCGACCACAACTTTAGCTTTATTATTTATCTCACCCTTCATGAGTCTCCTTCAACAACTTCTTTTGTTCTACAATAACAAGTATATCCCACAAGGATATATTTGTTAGAGCCTTCTTCAATTTCTCAACCACGTTCATAGTTACCTCACATGGAGCCTTCAAATATTTCAGCCTATATAGGTTGAAATCCCCTTGTCTCTAAAAAGGTTACACTAGAACATATAAAATAGGGGTTTTTCTTGATTCTACCCTTAGATTTCATACTTGGGGAACCTTAATTGGTTGTTTTGTGGGAATTTATTATATAGTAAGCCTTCTTTTTGAACATGTACTAAAATTTGATTGCACTTGTGTCATTTTGGAAGTTGACACCTGATTGCTGAAAGTAACATCATCATCATCTGTCATTGAAGAGAACAAAGCATGATCAGGAGCAATTTATGACTCCTATTTTAATTAAATCCCTTGTATTTGATTTTTTAGCAAGGAATTTTTTATTCCTTGAGAAGAATAACTATATACTCCAACATCTAGTGATATTCCCTGACTCCTTTGATCTGCCACCTTTTGCTATAGGTTTCCTCTCAGACATTTTTGAGGCATATGAGAATCATTACATGGAAAGAACCATGCATTTAGATATTTAGAAAAGCTACTTTTGGTGGCCACTAGCTCTTGGTTCGGGCTATGAAGATTGACTTACATTGGGTAAGGAATGAGGACTATCTTCTTAGAAGTTTACTCTTGCACATTTTTCCTATTTGTCCCTTGATACTGGTTGGCTTGATATGGTGACCTCCTACCTTGATGATTTTTAGAGCTTTGATAATTGGGCCTTTGAGGCATGGATTGTTTCCTTTTGAAATTTATTATTTCATTGGAGAATGTCCTTAGAAAATTATTCATGTTGTACATCTCTGCTAATAGAGCAAGAGAAGTAGGCTAGGATACTTGACCATTAGGATACACGTGTTGGAAAGAGACTCTAATATCAAGCTTGTATATTTTCATTGATGGAAACCATACATAATTCATATGGTCACTTATCTTTTTTTGTATTTACCAAAGGTCAGATTGCTAAATTGGCTAAGTATGGGAGAACAGGGACAATGTACAGGTTACAATATAAGGATCAATACAGATAGTTGACCTCAATTTTTGAGGTGCACAACTAGGATAAGATTCTACATGGTATATGCTACCTTATTCCATGATTGCACCAGTTGATAATGTCATATGATCAAGTTATAGAGTTCTGAGTGGAAGAAATCAGTATTCAGTGAGGAACAGTCACAGTTCACCAGTGGATCATTAAGCGATCCTATCATATCGATTAATTGATCAGTTTATAATTTTTTTTGGATTGGGTCAAAATGGTAGAAGATATTTATGTTATCAATAAAATTTAGCATGAATATTATTTAAAAAAATTTGCTAAAAACCTCACCATAACCCTAAAATAATTTGTAGGTCTTGGCTCCTCAATCCTCCGTACAATGCCCAAACCCTAAATCACCTAAACAGGCCTAATTCCTTCATTTGACTAGTATTTAGTCTCAAAAAACCATTACATGTATTCAGAGGCTCTCCTCCTCATTTCCAAGCTTTATCCTGAACTCCATGCAACCCTCCATGGCCTTAGATTTATTTTCCCAATTTTTTCATGCAAGAAACAAACTCTCCAACACAAAATTTCCTAGTTGGGCTTTCACTGTGCTCGCCTAGGGCATGCTCTCAAAATCTTGGTTTTGTGTTTTATTACTAGCCACAAAAATAAACATACTATACATGGCCTCTAATTCAATACTTCCAATGGCCATGAATATTCCACGGTGGAGTTTCAAGATGGAGGCATTCTTTCACCAAGACCCCAAAACTGCTAGAGAACACAGTTTCAATATCTGATTTTTATTAAAACTACAAAAATAAACAAAAATGAAACTACCAAGCACACAGAGGAATTAAATACCCTATTTTAACTATTCACTATGAAAATAATCTAGATTCAATCCATAAAACATGATTTTCTTATTCTGCAATCAGACTGTGCATAATTCTCAGAAAATTGTTATACACTGAATTTGCGCCTCTGATCTCAAGCTCTCTTGGTCTTGATAATCCAGTATAACATGGGAATCATCTCAAGGTTGTGGGACCTTATGCTAACCGAGATGAGACCTCCAGGTTCTAGGCTGGTTCCTCTTGGATAATCACCTTAATTTGCTTCTTAAACAAGAAAGTAAATCTTTTAAGGGAAAGGGATAGAAGGATTGCTTGAAAAGGAAATGACTGAAAGAAAACTACCTACTAGGTGATGCACCGAGATTGGCATGAAAACATAACACACACAGGATAAACCCCTGGGTCAACTAACTCTGAATTGTAAATAAAACACAAGTCCCCTGTATAGGCATGCATAAATATTTCATAACCAGGTCATGAGTAAACCAG